>NJES01000447.1:0-15667 GCA_002591395.1 Ophiocordyceps camponoti-rufipedis | reverse complement strand
TCAGGGCTGGGTGTAATCTGTGATACAGCTTCAGGGCTGGGTGTAATCTGTGATACAAGCGGCACGTCACACCCGCGGCTCTCCTGCAGACACGCGATGCCTTACCCATGGAATGATCAAGGCATGACGATGGTCTTGATAGATCATCAGACGACGCGGACTTTGATCTCGCCCTCTTCTTCCACCTCGCATAAAACAGCCCGGTAGATTAACACAGCAAACAAGGCCCAACACCATCCATGACTCAGTCCAGCCTCACCCAGACTCCCCTGCCAAGCACGCCCATCGTACGCTTTACACTTTGCCCTCGAGATTGCCCAGGCCAATATGTGTGTGCAAGTGTGTGTGCATAGCAGGCCGTCTTCTCTAGTCTTCCTGATGTGGCCAATGCGAGGGCGGCTGTCATATGTATGTATGTATGTATAGGCTCGGGCGGGACCTATAGCCGTGTGATATATGTATGTATATATGGGGTGTAATTTCGCTGGCTGAGATTCTCGAGTCGCCTTCTTTTTCTAGTTGGGTTGACTAGGTTGACGATGAGTTGGCATCGCACATATGTATGAGCTTGCAGGCTCTCCCGATGGCAGTAAACAATAACGCGTAGACTCTTCACTCAACCAGACCTCACCAGCAGTCCAGCCCATTCACACCCATGAGGCCTTTCCTCGCCGCAACTTCAAGGCCGCTCCAGCAGAGTTTTATTACAATCGTCAAATAGCCCTCCACCGCATCATGCGTCAGGTTCCGGCACTCAGCTCAATGTATAGGCCACGCATACATACATAGCTCAACAAGTTCCCACCACCTCTTCCTCTCCCCCTTTCCGCTTCTTCTCTCTTCGTTCCTCTTCCTTCTGCGTGTAGATAGCCCACGCGTACATACATCCAGAGACGGCACGCGTCGACAACTTGCCCATCTTCGTTTTCTTCGGAGCAGGTACAGACCATGATAACACAGCTTGCCTTCACCGCCCTCGCGGCATGGGCTTCCCTCGTCGACGCCGGGAAGCTTCCGCCCGTCGAGGTCCAAGGCACCGGTACGTCAAGACGAGAGAGACTGTGAATGGCGTCTAACCCTCACAGCTTTCGTCGCGGGCAGTGAACGCTTCTACATCCGAGGCCTCGACTATCAACCGGGAGGCTCGTCTTCCAAAGTAGACCCCCTTTCCGACCCAGCCGTCTGCCGACGCGACATCAAGCGCTTCGCCGAGCTGGGCATCAACACGATCCGGGTCTACATGGCCGACAACTCCAAGAAGCACGACGAGTGTATGCAGCTGCTGGACGAGGCGGGCGTCTACCTCATCCTCGACGTCAACACCCCGGGCTACTCCATCAACCGCGAGCAGCCCAAGAAGTCGTACAACACAAAGTATCTGCAGAGCGTCTTCTCTACCGTGCAAAAGTTTGCCAAGTACAACAACACGCTCGCCTTCTTCGCCGGCAATGAGGTTGTCAATGACGATCCTGGCACGGAGCAGTCGGCTCCCTACGTCAAGGCCGTCACGCGTGATATCAAGAACTATATGCGCGTGCAGGGCCTACGGGCTGTTCCCGTCGGATACTCGGCTGCCGATGTGTCGTCCAATGTCATGCAGCAGGCCGATTACTTCAACTGCGGATCGGATGATATGCGTGCCGACTTCTTTGCCTTTAACGATTACTCTTTCTGCAACAGCAACTTTAAGGGGGCTGGATGGGATGTCAAGGTCAAGGCCTTTGCCGACTACGGACTGCCCATCTTGTAAGTCTTATCTCTCTTTCAATTCCACCTCTCTCTCTCACATCTCAACTAACAAACGCAAGCCTGTCCGAATTCGGCTGCATCCGTACTCGCCCTCGCAAGTTCGAAGAGATCAAGGCCCTGATGAGCCCCGAGATGACCTCCGTCTACTCAGGCGGCCTCCTCTACGAATACTCGGAAGAAGCCAACGAATACGGCATCGTCAAAATCAAGGGCGGAAACGTCGAAACCACCACCGAATTCGAAGCCTACAGCGCCGCCCTCAAGAAATTCCCTGCCCCCCGTGGGAAAGGCGGCGCATCGCCAACATCTCATGCCCGCAAATGCCCGGCCCAAGACGAGACCTGGGACGTAGACCCCAGCCTCGTGCCGGAGATGCCGTCGCCCGCCGAGAAGTGGATGAAGTCTGGCATCACCAAGGGACCTGGTCTTCGCGGCTTCGGCTCGCAGGAGGCTGCTGACAGCGGGACCGCTACCAAGAGCGTTACCAGCGGGGTGCCCTCGCCTATCGGCACTGGAGGCAAGGGGGCTGGGGCTGCGGGCGATGGCGAGGACGAGAAGGATGGGGCGGAGGCTTGGGTGAGGCCTGGGATGACGGCTATGGCTGTGACGGGGTTGGTGGTTTCGCTGACCTTGCTGGGCGTTGCTGCGTATTAGGCTTTGCTGTGCTTGTTTTGCTGTCTTTTGGTTTCCCAGCTAAACATAGATATAATTGTAGTTGACTGTTGCAATCTGAGCAGAGTGTTTGTATTCGTCGTATCAGCAAACATCGCCAGTCACGTGCCCCCTCCCCGACATCGTCACACAACCTACTCACGTGCAAACCACCATCACCAACCCCCTCAACCTCAAACCCCCTCTTCCTTCCCCTTTCCCTCCCCCCAATGAGAGGAAGCCTCCTCCTCCGAAGCCTCCCAAACACCACCCGTCATTTCGTCACCATGTCCAAGCCCAGCGGCACCAAGCCCATCACTCTCGCCGACATCACCGACGGCCTCAGCGATGCCACGACCAAGGATAACCACCGTCTCGTCACCGACTGCGAGCCCCAAGACTTCGCCGAGCCGTTTTGTCTCTTCATGCGCAAGAATCCCACTGTCTGGCACGTAGCCGATTACTTCCAGCGGAAACTCTCAGCCCTGGGCTTCACAGAGGTAAACCAGCCAAAAAAAAAAAAAAGCTGAAACAGCAGAGGCTCCATCTAACATGGGCTTCAGCTCAACGAACGTGACGACTGGCTCGGTAAAGTCCACCCCGGGGGCAAATACTACGTCGTCCGCAATGGAAGCTGTCTCGCAGCCTTCACCGTCGGCCACGCCTACAAGCCAGGCAACGGCTTCGCAATGGTAGGATCCCACATCGACGTCCTCACCGCCCGCCTCAAGCCCGTCAGCACCCGTCCCTCACGAGGAGGCTACCTCCAGCTCGGCGTCGCGCCCTACTCGGGCACGCTGGGCCACACGTGGTGGGACCGCGACCTCAGCTTAGGGGGAAGGGTCATGGTCCACCAGGGAGACGCCACCGAGGTCAAGCTCGTGAACCTTGACTGGCCGGTTGCCAAGATTCCCACGCTGGCGCCGCATTTCGGCGTCGGGAGCTTTGGAGAGGTGAATAAGGAGACGCAGGCTGTTCCCATCATCGGTCTTGAAGGCGATGACGATGGCGACAAGGAGAAGAAACCTCTCGGCAAACCCGGCTCCTTCATCAACGACCAACCCCGTCGCCTCGTGCAAATCATCGCCCGCCAGCTCGGCCTCAAAGACGCCTCCGCCATCGTCGGCTGGGATCTCGACCTGTACGACAGCCAGCCCGCTCAGCGAACCGGCCTGGACCGCGAGTTCATCTCCTCCAGCCGACTCGACGACCAGCTCTGCTCCTGGTCCGCCATGGTCGCCCTCCTAGCCGCCGACGACGCCAAAGACGCAGGCCACGTCCGTCTCGTAGCCCTCTTCGACAACGAGGAGATTGGCTCCCTCCTCCGCCAGGGCGCCCGCTCCAACTTCCTCCCCCTCCTCGTGGAACGCACCGTCGAGGCCCTCGCCACCACCTCCTCCTCCTCCTCCTCCTCCTCAAAGGATTGCTCCTCCTGCAGCCCCGGCCTCTTGGGACGAACCTACGCCCGATCCTTCCTCCTCTCCGCAGACGTCACCCACGCCGGGAACCCAAACTTCCTCAACCACTATCTGGACCAGCACGTCCCGCGCCTCAACGTCGGCCTGGCCCTCAAGACCAACTCCAACGGCTCCAACACCACCGACGCCGTCTCGGACGCCCTCCTCCGCCGCATCGCCGACCTCGCCGGCTGTCGTCTGCAGCGCTTCCAGATTAGGAACGATTCTCGCTCGGGCGGCACCATTGGCCCGGCTCTGTCGTCGGCCATGGGGGTTCGCTCTGCTGATGCCGGTATTCCCCAGCTCAGTATGCATTCGCTGCGTGAGATGACGGGTGTTTTGGATCCGGGGCTTGGTGTTCGCTTCTTCAAGGGCTTCTTTGACTATTGGGAAAAGGTCGATGCTGAGTGGGAGCACTGAACCTCTGTTCTTTCGTCTACCTGTCCCCCGTGTCTATCGTCTATCTACACGTCACAAAGGAGTGTACATGTTTCCTACATGATCTATACATATATGCCTACGTGCAAGGGCGTCGCCGTCGATGGCACAGTCTCGACGACGAGCGGGTATAAAATAGAAACAAGACTCCGTCATGTCCCGCCACCTTTGATGCTCAACCCAAATCACCATTTGCCGGTTCGACGTCGAGAAGCCGGAGACACATCAAGAGCTGGGCCCTTCGGATCCACGCTTGAGATCCTCCTCGCTTATGTGCTGGAAACGACGACGAAGCCCAACCCTAGCTTCATCGTCATCCTCGTCATCATCCTCGTCGTCATCTTCGAAATCCTCGCCGTACTCGTTGACCGGTCCGTCCGCCCCGCCGCCGCCGCCTCCATCGGCCGAGGGCCGCCGCTTGACAAAGTCCTGCGTGTGTGCCAGGGCCAGCCTGCGGGAGAGAGACCTGCCGATGACGGCGTCTGCGCGTGGCCTCACCGCCACCTTTGAGCCGGTGGCGGGGGCGGATGGCGAGGTGGCTTGCTGTTGTTGTTCTTGTGCCTGATCGTCTGCCACTGACCGCCTGGGGGTCGGCTCTGCGCTGGCGCTGTCCATTAGGGGTCCGATGTGGTAGGGCAAGGGCACGTCTCGCGATGCCTTGTACTGGGCCACGTTGGCGCAGTGCTCGTTCTCGACGCGGAAGAGGGCCCAGAGTCCGCGGCGGAAGACCTCCATGAGGGAGACGAGAAAGGAGATGATGGTCGAGTGTTGGGTGTTGTGAGTGAAAATGGCGTAAAAGATCCATCCGAAGCGCAGCACGGGATCGACAATCATGACGCAGTAGTACGGCCAGCGCCGCTTGAGCGCCAGGACGTCTCGCAGGAGAGGATGCCGCGACTGCGTCTGCAGGAGGGAAAAGTCCATGAACAGGTCCCAGACGGCTGCAGGACGAGGCCTTGGGCGTCAATGGCTGCGTGTCGATGGCTTCAGAAGGGGGAGAACGCACAAACATAGACGCCGTTGATGGTGGCAGAGGCGATGAACAGGCCCAGGTTGGTCCGAGACCCGTGGATTCTGTACACGGACAAGAGCACGTAGTTGCAGATGGTCATGGCATATTTGCCGCCGTTGACCAGATGAGGGAACACGTTGGATGTGTCTCGGTATCGTCGGAGGCACTGAAAGAGACGCCAGATGGCCGGCAGCGTGAGGAAGAAGCCCAGCAGTCGGGAGTGACTCGAGTTGCACTGCGTGGGATTCTCCCATTGATTGGCGTAGATACAGAAGAACAACTCGACGTTCTGGATGGCGTCAGCCGGAATCGTGGACGACGAGGTCGTTCCAAGTCGACTTACCGCCGCGGGATACGTCAGAGAGCAATACATGTCTCCGAGGAAGAAGTCGCGAAACTCAACGGGGTAGATTCCGGCGAGGAGCAACCGCCACTAGAGCACATGTCTGTCAGTCACACCGTCTCCGAGATCTGCAAGACACCAATGGGCACTTACATGTGCGTACACGAACCACTTCCGCGACTTGTAGGCCAGAACGGGCGCCGGGAAGAAGATGATGCCGAGGGTGACGCAGACGAGCAGGACGGGATAGTACAGATACAGGCCCTCGGCCCCGTAGCCGCTAAAGTTGAGCCACATGCAGACGCCCATGAGGAAGAGGAAGAAGCTGGGGAACTTGGCCAGACGGCGCCAGTCGATGTGACTTCTCTGATCAAATTCAAAGATGAAGGGGAAGTTGACCTTGTTCCTGGTCCAGATGAAGCAGTCGAGGCAGAAGAGGGCGAAGAGGAGCAGCATCATAAAGTAGCCGCCGTAGAGCTGCAGGAGGTAGCTGGCCTCGTCGCGGACCCTGCTGTCGCCGACGAACAGGAGCCGGGACCCGTGGACGAGCCCCTGAAGGGCGAAGACGGCGCCGACGCCGATGAGGAGGCCGTTGACAAAGGAGCTGGCCGACTCATCCGTGACCTTGCGGGAGAGGCTACGCAGCTTTCCGGCCGCGAGCTTGTGGTTCCCGCGCTCAAAGTAGCGGGCGTAGAGGTCCTCGACCGTCTTGGCGTGGCCCTCGAGCACATCGCTGGTGACGAACCAGGCGTTGTTGACGCGCTCGTGCGTGTATCGCAGCGGCGGCTGGGCGTGGATGGCCTTGTCGAACTTTTTGTTCAGCTTGCGAAAGGCGGTGCGGTTGAGCAGGGCGTAGGCCTTGAGCAGCTCGATGGCGCGGTACAGCTCCTGGAGGGCCAGCTTCAGCTTGTGCTTGGCGGTTCGGTACGAGACGTCGTCGTCGGGCGGGCGGCGACTGTAGTCTCGTCGGGTGTCTGTCGAGCAGGCCGGGAGGCGTGGCGTCTGAGGCATGGCGCGGAGAGCCTCCGAGTTTGGGCCCGGTCGGAACATTTTGACCCTGATGGGCTGAGCCCAGCCGCTGCCGGCCGACTTGGCCAGCCCTGGTTCGGCAGAGGAGAGCTGAGAGGCGGCGCCATGGTCTCCTTCAGACTCTGCCGCCATCTCTTGCAGGCGCCGGCTACGCATCTCGTGCAGCTGCTCGCGCAGGAGACCCAAGCGCTGGCCGGCCTGTTGCTCCTTTGTGCGGTAGAAGGAGTCTACCTTGTCGAGCTCTGCGTCCATGAAGTCGTAGAAGTCGCGGGTACGGTCACGGACGACATCGAACTGGGCGGCCTCGGATCGGAGCGTCCAGATACGGCGCAGACCGGAGGGAGACTCTGCCGTCGAGGCACCGGCCGTCTCCCGTCTGGGACATGGCGGCGCCACGACCGGAGGCGTCGTGGCGGACACGGAAGCCCGCCGAAGACGTCGCACGACATCGGCCGGTCCCAGAAGCCGGGTCCGCTCGTGTGACGGACGGACGGCGGGCAGCGGCAGCTCCAAGTTGGAAGTGGTGCTGGCCCGACGCTCGGCCGCGGACCGTGGGTTTCGCGGGGACCGGAGGAGGGCCCGCGAGACGGCCTTGACATGTTTCTTTCCGGCCTTGTAGTTGAGATACTTGGCACGCCACTCTGCAGCCCGTCCATCAGCTCAGCTGTCTGTCTCAAGCCCTCGGAGATGTGGACGGATGATGGAAGGGTGGCGCACCAGGCACGGCGTCGCGCTCCAGCTGCTTAGCAAACTTCATGACGCTTCCACATGCAAATGCCGTTGCAAAAACAAAGCCTCTGCTGCATCATGCTCTGCTCTGTTGTTTCTCTCGCATGAACCGAATTGGCTTCAAGGTTCGAGCCGAGGGTTTTTGCTTTTGACGTTGCTTCTCGACGGTTTGTTTGGAAAATTCTCGACTTCCGCTAATTTCCTACCGCCTACCACCTTTATGGCTCGGTTGGGATTCTGGGCAGCAGCAGCACGGAAAGATCCGCCCCACTCCTTCCGTAGGACAGTCTGACTTGTCCGTCTGACTTTGTTCTTTGTCTGACTCGGCTTGTTCTTTGTCTGACGAGAGCGTCTGCGAGAGCGAAGAAAACCACTCATTGCGGGCCGCTGCAACTGGTGACGTCGTTCAAGGCCCTTAACCTGCCTCGCCGCAGCTCAGCGTCGCATGAAGGATGGGTCAAACCCGGTCCAGTTTCTCCGAGGTGAAGCGCGTCTACGAGAGCGGTCAAGCGTCAGCCGTCGGAGAGACCAATGGATGGTTCAACTCGACGGATGGGCTCACAATCCGGCCTACGAAGACATGCTCATGAGAAACGACAACGTCTATCAAGTATCCAGGTGCCTAGACAGAGTCAAGTCAACGCACAGGCGGCTGCGTCAACCAAAACTCCTCTCTCTCGTCGTCTAAGACTCTGATCATGCCTGGCAAAGACGGTGCTTCTTTGCGGCTTTGTCAAACGCAAATGTTTCGTTGGTCTCGGGCTGGTCCTTATCAAACGATCTGACTGCAAAGAATCCAGGCTGCGACTGAAGCGCTGCACGTTTCCCCGCCAAAGGCCGACTCGTCCATCCCGTCCCAGACCCTTGCTCGGCTTCCCTTCTGAACTAGCTCGCCATTTAGCTGGGCGTCCTCATCCCTTATGACGAGGCTGCTGCTCAGATAAGATAAGATAGATAACCTTATTCTCTCGAGCACCCTGGCGGCCTCTCAACTGACGAGCCTCATCGAGAACCCCCAGCCAAACAAGCCGTCAAGTCACCATGAAAAGGGTCGCAGCCATCCGAAGTCAACCCCCCCATGTCCCACTGTCTACGGAGTACAGTAGACGCTACCTGTTGTACTTGTAGCTGATGACGAAACAGTCGACTTGTGCCGCCTCGCCATGACATCGTCGCCTTGCCCCATCCTCTACGAAGTACCGCCGCTGTGGGTTATAAGCCGAGACCCGCCTAGTACGGTGTCTCATGCAGACATGTCTCGCGAGAAAGCAGGGGTGCCGGTTGTTCGTATCGTGGGCTAACCCTTGGTTGGGAGACGATTCTATTCGAGGATACGAATGCGTTGCTCTGCACCGGCTTGGCAAACCATTAGATGAATGACGTCTGTTCGAACCGCCGCGACGGTGACGGGATTCTCCTTGTTAAAAGGGTTCGAGGCGGAAATGTTTGTCCCGATGAAGCGACTAGCTTGGGCAGCGCTGCAGCAGAGCCGACGGACGCAGGTGGCCTAGCTTCCCTGACTTGTTCGGGTCGAGGGTCGAGACTGACCCTGTCGGTTGGTGCATCGGTTCAAACATACCAGATGTTCGTACTTCGTATGTATGGACGAATTGCCTTCAGAGGAGAGACGTGTGACTGAACCGTTGTCTTTCTGTTCAACAACTCTACCAAAGACATGCGCATGACGTCATGGGCGAGACGAGGGAGTCGAGGCTACGGTGCCACAAGGACGAAGCTTTGGATGTGCATCATGGTTTCACACGCCGTCGGTAGGAACGGATGGAACTGTCCAACGATGGATATGTATGTACGTATCTATATGATTGAATATACCACATATATAGGTCGCCATGATCCCGCGCTGCGACGCCACTTGTTCGCCGCCCAACAAGATGCATGTTCCGCCATGGCCCAGCCCACATCGTTGACCCTGGCTCGATCGAGGCTCGCACGCCAGCCGTGGAGGAGGGGCGGAAGGAGACTGCAGCTGCGGTCCCCAATGCGTCAGAAGCGACATGGAGATGAGGAGCAGCCATCCAAGACGACGAGCCTGTGCGAAAAAGTTGCCTGCCTTGTCGTCAACGGGGCGAGGCATCGGTACCAACGACTTGGCTAAGCTCCCGATGAGGCACGTACGAGCACATGCTTGGTTCATACATAGGTTGGGTCGAGGGCGATGCCGGAACAGGCCCAAGGGCGGCATCCAAGGGATTACTAGTCGCGAGGGGAGGACCAAGGAGAGGCAGCGAAGACAAATTGATGGGCACTAGCAAGGTTGGCTTATCGGCTCGCGGGCGGCTGATTGGCTCGGACCCTTCCACTTCAGCCGACGACGACCTTGACAGCGCTGCAGATGGATGGACGGGCCATGGACGGACAGGTGCAGAGCGCAGACGGCTGTGGTTCAGCGGACGAGACTGAACTGACACCTGAATACTACCACCACCACCACCACCACATTTACACCTGATGATGGACCTACCAACCTACCTAGGTACGGTTTACCTACGGTGGATGGCGCCTCTTCACCTACCTACTACCTACCACCTACCCTCGGCCCTCTCGCTGCCAAGATCCACCCACTCACTGCCTCCTGATGAGTCCCTGTTCAGCGCAATCGGCCCGCCATCCGTCCACCTCCCTCCAGGTCTTTCCCCCCTCCCAGCCCCAGCCAGCGTCTGGAACTGCGGAAGAGGGCTCCGCTCGCGGGTCCAGGGCGCCGTTTAGTCCGGTCGTAGCGCTGGGAGCCCGCTAAAAAGCGCCCGCCAACACCCCCCCGTGCCTCCATGCCAGGCCTCCCAGCGGGGGGGGGGGCTCCCGTCGGCACCTCTGCAATCGGAACGGGCCCTCGACGCTCCGTGCTGTTTTCCTCCCCTCCCCTTCCCCCTCCATCCCAGGGCTCGCACTGGCCATCCATCCTCAACGACGCCTCAAATCGCCTTCACAGCACGCTCTCTGCACCTCTCCGCTACCTGCATACATACATACCTACATACCTACCTGTCTACCTACCTGCTTGCCTGCCTACCCACATACCTATCGACTGCATTGCCATCCTTTCTCGGTGCTGCAGCCATAGCGGCGTCGCCGGCTGCAGGCCAATTTCCCACCTCGATACCGCTACGGCGACGACAAAAAGGAAACAAAAACGAAACCACCAAAAAGAAAATAAATTCCGGCACTCCCGCCGCCGGCCGGCCTCCTTCGCACTCTCCCAACATCATCTTGGAGCGAAAGAGACACATGATGCTCGAGCCGCAGAGGCCGAGGCCAATTGAGACGTACGGTCATCTGCGCCCTCGACCCGGCTCGTCCGACGCGTTTCCACTGCCCGGTCAGGCCCCCGTTCAGATGTCATTGCACATCGCCGGCCCGAATGCGCAGCCGTCGTCTCGCCGCTCGCCGTCCGTCAACACCTTCAGCACCGCCTCGAGCATTCCTCCCCCGGCCGCCTACCGAACCTCTTCCACCACCGATCTCCGCCGCTCCATCTCGAGCCGTTCGGCCGCCACCTCGTCCCAGCCCACCGGCTATGTCGCCCTGCTCCGCAAGCAAAAGGCCACCGTGTGGTGCGATCGCGCCCAGTACGAGGACCCTCGCATCGCCGCCCAGCAGCGGGCCGCCAAGATGCGTGCCAACCTCGAGGTCGTCACCAGCGGCCGTCCATATTCCGGCAGTCGCACCAGCACCGGCATCAGCGCCACCGGAAAGGTCGCCGCCAAGATCCGCCATCACGGAAAGACGCCCGTAGTCGGATACGCGCCCGGCGAGAACCACGTCGGCGTTGGCGGAGTGCCCCTTCGCCTGAGCGCCACCGAGGTCGAGGGAGAGGACAGCGGCGACGACGAAGCCCACGCCGCCTCCTCCCGTCCGCACCACCGTAGGACGGGGAGCAGCGGCCGGAGCAGCACCGCCAGCGGCCGCCGCGGCCTCATGTACCGCTCCTCGAGCGGCCACGGTCCCCAAACCAGCCAGCGCTGGAGCCCAGGCGACACGCCGGACCGGCCCGGCAGCCTCGCCGGCCACCAGCCAGAGGAGGTGGCCAAGGCCTTTGACGACGGCGCCAGCGGCAAGGCCCAAAGCACCAGCAGCGCCGAGCGCGCCGACAACGTCACCGAGCTGGGGGGCGGCCCCAGGCTGGCCAACAACTCGCATCTGCACTCGTCGCTGACGCGTGAACGGAGCGTCAAGAGCGCCGAGGAGCTCCGGAGGCGAGGCAGCGTCGACGAGCGGACGGCGACGCTCACCTCGGGCCGACTGTTCATCGCCAACCCGGACTGAAGGCACTCGGCTCTACAACAGGCTACGCGTGGAGGAGGAGACCGGGCTGCATGGATGGGCGTTTGGGTACGGATGATATCACGCACAAGGACACGTTCGCTATGGGGGATTCTCGATACCACCTACTGATTTGCTACATCATCGATCGCTATGATTTGTCGTCCTTTTCCCTTAATTCCCCTTTTTCACTACTGGACGTTTTTGTTAAAGAGCGGACGGACTCGGGTAGCCGTCAGAAGCACCCAACCTATCTAATGCAGCCACGGGAATGGACTTGGCAGCCCTGATGAAGCAATCCGGCGTGGCAGTGCCAGTCGGAAGGGGTAGAAACCATTGCAAAATAATAATACCTATGAATATTCGCCATGACGTGCTTCTTTGATAGCAACAAAACATGGAACAGGGCTGTGAATACCTCGGGAACGCACACCATCAACACGAAAACCAACAATACGATGAAATAAACGCGCTTGTGGATTGCGTGACGCTTGCACTGACGAAGGCCAAGCCGCTAGACCCCGGTTCCTGATCGGAGCCGCCCCCATCAGCCACCATCGCCACATCCCGACGATTAGCCGAGATGTGGCGCAAGATCAATTCTACGACGCGGTCGCCAAACGCACGCGGGGGGCGCGTCTCCGTCAAACCTCCCGCTGCTGCATCCCTGACCCCCGCTGGAAGCTTGGGTGCGGACTGGCCACTGTCTCTCCTTTCCGGGTCTTGACTGTCGCTGCGTCATCTTTCCTGGTGGCTGGCCGTTGTGAATTGCCCCGAACGCCTAGTTGCTGTCTTCTGTTTGGACTCTGCAGGGCGCTTGGGGCAGCTTCGTCTGGGTCTGGGCCGCTGTCGGCTTCTTTCGAGTCTTTCTACTCGCAGCTTCGTTTGACTTGCGGATGGTTCGTTTTCGGATCATCGCCCTCGAGCCGTTTCGAGTCTTTCTCGTCGTTATCCTCGACCAGCCATCGTCACTGGCATCTCGAGTCGCAGCCGGTCGACCTTTGTGTTTTCTCGTCCTCGCCAACCGGAACCTGCCAAGTCTCACTCGTCAGGGCTCCGCCTTTGTGGAATCGTCGCAGACTCTCGCCTCTCATGACGTTGGAGATGTTGGAGCCCAACATCCAAGAGACGGAGGCCGCTGGGCGGAAACGTTCTCACACCGAATTTACGGGCGATGCTGAGGAGCAAGACTCGAGCGCGGTCACCAAGGCTTCTGCACCGGGTAAATATGAATGCAGTACGGATCTCTGGTTACGGATGCTGACCTTTCAGTCACCGCCTCGAAACCACTCGACCCTACGCAGTCGGCTCCTCCTGGCTCTTCGTCCGAAGCCGATGCAGCATCAAAATCGCCTTCCCCTCGCGCAATCGAGACGAGATCGCCGAAGCAGGCCAAGACTTGTGAAGGATCCAACTCACCCAGCGCCGCAGCCTCAAAAGCCACCATGTCGGCCAGCACGTCTACCCCTAATCGCAAACCTCGTCTCAGCCTAGAAGAGAAGCTAGCCCGTGAAAACGAAAAGGCCCAGAAGCGACAGCAGAAGGAAGCCCAAGCTGCACAGCGAGCGGCGGAAAAGGCCAAGCTAGAAGAAGAAAAGGCTGCTCGAGCAAAGGAGCGAGAGGAGAAGCGGAAGAAGAAGGAAGAAGAAGACGCGGCCAAGGCTGAAAGAAGACGCCAAAGGGAGGAAGAGCAACGACGAATTCAAGAAGACAAGGATAAGAAGGCCCGGTCCCAGAAGAAATTAAATGATTTCTTCCGCGCACCCAACACACCGAAGAAGACGGCAGCAGGGCCAGGAGACCATTCTGCGAGCCCATCGAAGCCTGGTCCTGAGGAAGCGACTCCGAAACCGGTGCAGTCGGCCTACGACCAGCTTTTCAAGCCGTTTTACGTCCGCGACAACACACGGTGGACAGGGCCAGCGCCGCTGCTGGACGAAGAGACGCGCAACGCTAGGAGTCACGTCCTTGAAGACTTTGTCAGCGGCTGCAGACTATCCGAAGACCCGTCCGGGCCTCTGAACGTGGTCGAGCTTCTGCACCTGCCGTGCAAACCGCGGCAGAGAGGCCGGCTGCATCGTCCAGTCCGGAAAATCATGGAGAAGGCTTTGCAGGAGATGAACCAATCGGGTACGGACGTCAGGGTGGCAGCGAGCAGCATCTCGTCGGTCCGCAAAGGGCTGGCCAAAGTGCCCATGAAGGTTATCGCCTTTTCTCGAGACGTCAGACCACCTTACCGCGGCACCATGACCTGTAAACCCTTTGATATGGGCCTGGAAAACTGGCGCAAGTTCGCGCAAAAGACGACCGACCGACGACTGCCCCTCGACTACGACTATGACTCGGAGGCCGAGTGGCAGGAGGAGGAGGGGGAAGATGTCGACGTCGATGATGATGATGAAGAACTAGATGAAGAAGATGATATGGACGGCTTTCTCGACGATTCTGAAGACGCGGGGCTTTCGAGACGGGTTTTTGCGAAGACGATGGAGCCCGAGAGCTCGGGCATCTGCTTCGAGGACGCCGCAGGCCGAAGTTCCGTTCCGGCGCTGTCGCAACTCAGGATGGAATTCATGCATGGTAGGACTTGGTCGTCGCCATGGAGTCTTGCTCAGCTGACGTGCGTATTGTTAAAGAGGGTCTGAAGCAACCCTGGGGCATCGACCCTTGGTCGAGCCAGTACTGGGAGCCGGAGGAGAAGCGAAAGCTCAAGCCCAAAGGTGGAAACAAGATGGCACCTCCAAAACCGCCCGCCACTGCCTTTGAGGCGATGAAAGATGGCGAGGACAAGGCCGGGTCGAAGACGGTCAAGGCCGAGCACCTGGACGAGGTGAAGAAGCTGATTCTACAGTACCGGGACCTGTCCAAGGGCAGCATCATCGACATCATCTTCCACAAGTTCCGGAACACGCACGGCAGCGTGTCGAGAGCGGAGGTCAAGAATACGGTGGACATGGTTGCCGAGAAGAAGGGCGCTGGCCGGTCTAGGGAATGGGGCCTGAGGGCTGGGTTCGAGATTGAGCTTTAGGGCGGGTAGGTCTCGAGGGGGGGACTGGTTCGGGGGGTGCCCGTTATGAAAGAGGGCGAATTATATGGTATATAGGACAATGACGTGAAGGCTTCGGTTCGGCCGTTGTGTGGACGCGGCTGAAGAGTTGGAAGTAGGTGATGTTGGCTGCTGGGGGAATGTTTAAAGGTGGTGTTGCTGTGAGCTTGTGGAAGATGCTGAATGCCTCCACTCCAAACTCGGACACATAGACGGTTCAAGCGCCGGCTGGACCGGCATCATAATACATATGAAGGTATACAGACGCTCGACTTCCCATCAAGCCGGGAGACGGAATGACGTCTGGGTCAGCCGGCCCATTCCGTTATATAGGTCACGTGCCCAGAACAACACGTCCACTTAAACTACCTACCTGGGTATCCGTCAGGCCTTCTTCTCCCCGGACTCCCCCAGCAAGGGCCAAGCGACGCAGCCCATGACGAGGACCGAACGAGACTCCCGCGAAAGAATGCCGACGCGACCGACCTGACAGAAGCTTCGGCAGGGGCAATGCCCGGCGACTCGGCATGGAGGATCCATGGGGCGATCCGTGGGCGACGGACGGGCCGGTGGAGATGCGGTCGGGGGAGGAGGAGGCGGCTGCGAGGATTGCTGAGGATGGATGGGCGGTGAGGGGGGATTGGGGGGGGGCGTCTTATCCGGATCCTTGGGCTGGTGCGGTCCGTACGGACGATGGGGGAGGGGAGGGGATTGGATCTGGGATCTTGGACGAGGGGGGTGAGAGGGAAGGGAGGACGCCGTCCAAGGTGATGGAATTGGTGGAGCTCTATGATGGGATAGCGAGGGGGGCTTTGAGGGGAGAGGAGGGCAGTCGTGTGCGGGATGGAGTGGCTGATGATGGACGAGACGATGGTTGCTTGACGGCTGGGATTGATGGATTGAAGGAACTCGACGATGGTTGCTTGACGGCTGGG
>NJES01000446.1:0-15682 GCA_002591395.1 Ophiocordyceps camponoti-rufipedis | reverse complement strand
GTTGATGATGATGATGATGGTGATGATGATGACGATGTGGTGGTGTAGGAGAAGGTGGTGGGAAGAGATGAGGTTGGATTGGTCATGTGACGACCCTCCATCACATGCCAATCCCCGGATCGATGGGCGCGTGGACTCCACCGGCGCATACCGGCGGCAGGTACCGAGCCGGCTATTTCGGGAGGACGGTACAACGACGGTGCGTCATAAGCGCCCAGGTCCCCCGAACGTCGACTGGTAACCGGACACCTACGTCGAACATATCTCTACCCCTACCCTTGGAACCGCGATTGTCTACGTGCTCGTCTGTGCGGATTGCCCGTGGGAAGGAATCATCTCGACGTGAGGTTCTGCAGACATGGTGCCTTCGCCGGCTGCGCTCAAGGTATGCATGCAGCATCACCCGCCTGTGCCAACACTGGCTGATGGATGGGCTGCAGGAAGCGCTGGAGAGCATCGTCGTGGACGCGCGGTATCATGACCTCCTCTCGCTGGTCAAGACGGCGAGGAATGGGGCTGTGTATGGGACCAAGGTGCGGTTTCCGCACGCACTGGTGTAGGAATTTCCCCCTCAAACTCCCCTTCGCATCCGATTGCTGACGATGATGAGAAGCATGATTTTTCTTTTCCGGTCTGGGACGTACGTCATCATCATCTCCCGGTGGAAGTTGTCTCGGACTGACTGATGATGGTGCAGGTTTCGCGAAAAGGTTGCCTTGGTTTTGAGGGCGACGGTTAAGCATGCTAGTAACCTGGCCAGATTCGCCAGCATCTACAAGATGACGACACTGGCTCTCAAGCACTTTGGCCCCACGCCGGGCAAAGAGGGTGCGTCCCCCGATGCCCGAACCCTTGCATCACCGGCGAATCCCAAATGCTAACGTGAACATATATCCACACGCAGGACCCTACGACGCCTTCCTGGGCGGTCTGCTGGGCGGCTACATCGTCTTCGGCCAACGCTCTGCCCGAACCGGCCGCGTCTCGTCGGTGAACCAGCAGATCGTCATCTACATCTTCGCGCGGGTGAGTCTGGCGCTGGCGCGGCTGGCGGTGAAGCCGGGATGCGGACTGCCGGGGGTGTCGCGCGAGCCGCTGCATTCGCGGATCCATGCCTACGCCTGGCCCGTCTTCGCGTCGCTTTCGTGGGCGCTCGTCATGGCGCTCTTCAAGGACCATCCTGAGGATTTGCAGCCGAGTTTGAGGAGTAGCATGACGTATATCTATAGGGATTGTGATAGGTGGGGGTCTTTGAGGACGCTGCTTTGGCATAATAAGTAGATTGTGGATGGGGGGCTGCTGTATGTACTTATCTGGGATTATATGTGGTGTTTTGGATATGATTTTTAGACTGATGAATTGAGCTTCGAGGTGGATGTATGGGGTCACGTGGTGTACAGGGTAGATGTATCTCGACGACATGTCAAGACGGCGGCGAAATCTCCATCGTCTGGATTGGTTGTGCACCGCAGCTTCCCGGGTACTGGCCTCGTTGGACTTTGTTTTAGCACGCGAGTTATCTTGACGGCTTTGGCAGCTGGAGTTTGTTACTCGTGGCGTTGACGAGAGGGAGAGTATATCGAGAGCGAGGTCGGAATCATCAACGAAGAACCTACGGGACGAGATCATCGCCAGCAGACGTTTGCGAGCGAATCGCTGTCGAAACTTTTCAGGAAACGAATCATCAGCAGCCAACGTCTACGAGACGAACACCACCAGCTTTCTACGAAACAAACCGTCAATAAACACCTCATCACGAAACAGATCATTACCACAACCTCAAACGAAACGAATCATCACCAACTTCCCACAAAACGAATCATTACCACAACTTCACACGAAACGAATCACCACCAACCCCCCCCGAACGAATCATCACAAACAACTCCCCACAAAACAAACCATCACAACAACTCCCACCCAAAACTACACCCTCCCACAACCATGGCGGCCCCTACCGCCAAGGTAGCCGACGCCCTCGCAGCAGCAGAATCAGCCCCAAACGACAAGAAACCCACCCTCTACACAACCCTCCTAACCTCCATCCAAACCCTCTCGACCCCGTCCACAGCAGCAACAGACCTCAACGCCATCGCAGACTCCTTCTTCGCCGCATCTCTCGGAGTGGTCTCCACGCGCGCCCTCCTGGTAACCTTCATCAAAGCCCTCGAATCCCTCGGCGACGATAGCCTCACCATGGCCGTTGGGGAGCGCACCTTGTCCACGTTGGCAGGCCAACCCTCTTCCTTTCAAGATGCCACGGCCGCGCTATGCCAGCTCGTCGCTTCGGCGCAGGAAGCAGCCGAGGATTTCGCTGGCGCGGCGAGGACCTTGGCTTCTGTGCCGCTCGATGGGTCGCAGCGGGAGTTGACGGACGAGGACAAGGCGAGGGTTTGGGTGCGGATCGTGCGGGATTTACTCGAAGTTGACGATGCGACGACGGCGGAAACTTACGTCAACAAGCTGAAGAATATCATGCACAACGTTTCCGACGCAGATTTATCCCTTCACTTTCGTCTCTCGCAGGCTCGCATCCAGGACGCTCAGCGCGACTTCCTACCCGCCTCGCAACGATACCACGAAATCAGCTTCCTGCCCACCGTCGCCGAGGACGAGAGGCTGCACACGCTGGCCATGGCCGTCAAGTGTGCCGTCCTCGCGCCCGCCGGACCGTCGCGCAGCCGGGCCCTCGCCCGTCTGTACAAGGATGATCGGGCGGCGGGGCTGGACGAGTTTGCCATCTTGGAGAAGATGTTTCTCGATAGGTTGCTTGCGAAGGATGAGGCGGATAAGTTTGCTGAGGGGTTGGCGCCGCATCAGCTTGCCACCACGTCGGATGGATCTACCGTGTTGGCCAAGGCCGTGGTCGAGCATAACCTCCGCGCAGCGTCCCGACTGTACGCCAACATCCGCTTCGACGATCTGGGCCACCTCCTCGGTCTGGACGCCGTGAGGGCGGAGGAGACGACGGCCCGGATGATGGAGCAGGGGAGGTTGATGGGACGGATCGATCAGCTGGGCAGCACCGTCTTCTTCGACGTTGGCGACGCGGGCGACGGTGTGGTTGTTTCGGGGGGGGAGTTGCGCAGGTGGGACGCCAACGTTGAGGGGTTGTGCGAGGAGGTTGAGCGCATCACCAATGCGTTGCAGAGGGAGTTTCCGGTGAGTTTTGGGGTTGAGTGCGAGGGGGCTTTGCTGACGGGTGTAGGAGTTTGTGGCGGCGAATCTGGTGGTTTAGGGGCGGGGGGGGGGGATGGGTTGCCCTTGTGATGGGGGGATGGGGTATGGTATGGTTTTGACTGAGGGAGGTCGAGAGGACTGACATTGGGGTTTAGATTGGGGATGGGGACTGAAGGAGCCATCATCAACGACGTCTTGGCAGGGTTCTCATCGGCCTGACGAGACTACGTGTAACCTCGTGGCATGAATCGGGAAACAGAAGCATCATCAACTCTCAGCAGCATCCCGTCGTCGACTTACAAGGAGGTCTGACGAGACTACATGTAACCTCGAGATATGATTCGGGAAAGTCATAAGCATCATCAACTCCCACAACAGTCCTCTGGGCAAAACAGCCATGACAAACTCCCATAGCAATGCCCCATCGACTACCAACAGTAGACCTGATGGCATCAACCGTATAAACCGAAAAACAGCATCATGAACCCCCCCCCAGCGCTCCAGCAACCGGAACCTCACCACCTCAGCACTCCAGCACTCACCCCAAATCCTTCTTCCTCACAACCACATACCCACAACTAATCCCATCCCCCGGACTCCCCGCCTCCTCCTCCAACGCCCCCTCATCCCCATACCGCCCATCCGCCCCCCTCTTCTTCCGCGCGACCCCCCACATCGCCAACAAGCCCATGGCAACATGCCGACCCATCCAGTCGTACCCATCGGCCGTGAGGTGCAGGCCGTCATCCCAGTACCTCTCGCGGTCTGCGGGTGGGAGGCTGTGGAAGGGGATGAGGGAGTAGAGGTCGAGGGCGTGGCTGGAAACGTGTTAGTCCGTATCTATGATTCAGCGATGGGGGGGGGGGGGGGGGAGGGGGGGGAAAAANNGGGGGGGGGTGGGTGAAGGGAGGTACAAGTTGGGTTGTTTGTGGGTGGTTATCCCTTGGTTGATGAGGCGTCGCGTTTCGTCGACGAAGGTTACTTGGGCTTCGCATTCGGGGATGGTTAGGGCGATGACTTTTGCGCCGCGGGCGATGGCCATGTTCCAGCATGATTCCAGACCGTCGAGGATATCAGCTGCTTCGTACCCATCGGCAACATCACTGCAAAAACCCCCATAAGTAAACATCACCACCAAGAGACCGCATGGGGGAATCCTCACTTCGTCCCTCCGAGAAGAATCACATAATCAAACCTCCTCGTCTCACCTACCTCCGCCCCTCAGCATCAGCATCAGCAACAAAAACCCCAAGGGACCAAACGAAGGAAAGAAGAAAAACCAACAAGCAAGACGAAACCGCCGCCGAAACGAGCCCCCCAGCACGCAATCCCCCTCCACCCCATCGACAACCACCTCGACCCCCCTCGCGGGCAAGGCGGCCCGCAGCACGGCGGCGAGGGAGCGGGCGTAGGGGTTTCGCGGCGGGTGGCCTGCCGAGTGGTAGCCCGAGGTTAGCGAGTCGCCGAAGCAGAGGATTGTTAGTGGCGGGGACATTTTGGGGGGGGGTTGTTGGGAGGTGCTGGGTGATGGGGGATGGAGGATGGTTATCTTGACGCTGAGATATGTCATCGGTTCATGTTGGGGGTACTGTTTGGGGTGGGATTCGCACTGCTGTGGCGGGGGGGGTCCGCCTTCAGGGCTTGACAGGCGGACCCGCTTCTTGGCTTGGACGTGGTTCGTCATTCGTTCATTCGTCATCTTCCGCTGCGCCACGACGCCACTCGTCTCCGTGCCAACTCCATCTCACACTGAACCAGTCTTGATCAACTGACGACACCACTCATCATCTGTCTAGCAAATCGTCACCAGCCATCAAGGGGATAGGTTACCACCCCCTAATCATCCTCAATATCATCGTCACTCAGCACGAGCTTCTGCGCCATCAGCCCCGAGACCTCTCCCGCCCTCACCCCAGCACGTCGTCTCCGCGGACTGGCTTCCTCTGATGGCCTGTCTGTGGCCCACGCCTCGACCGCAGACCCGTCTACCTCTGCGTCTCCGTCTTCGTCTTCGTCTGTTGGTGTCGTCGTTCCCCGCATAGCTACCATCTTCTCCAGATCGCGCGTGCCGCTTCTCCTGGCGCGCGCCAGGTGCGCCATGTACGGCAGCCGGTCCAGCACCATCTCCCGTCGTGCCGTGCTGCCGAGCCACATGGGCGGTCGTGCCTCTGATACCTCGCTGTTCGCCGCTGTAGCCTGTCGTTGCGCCCGCTCCGTCCACGATGTCGTCGTCGGTTTGCGGAATGCGTTGGCGCCGTCGGTCGAGTTCTTGCTTCCCAGCTGGTCCTCGCCCCTGAGTAGTCGTGATGACCACACGTCCACGAGGCCTTCAATCTCCTCCTTTGCCTTCCACAGCTTGATGCTCGTCGGGTAAAACATCTTGAAGGCGTCACCGCCTTTGAGCGTCCCCGTCGGTCTCCGCTTGACAGGGTGCGGCAGCGAGAACAACAGGCCTCGAACGGCCACCTGAAACGTCATCTCATCTTGTCGCAGCTGCTGACTGCTGCTGCTGTCCCTCCCGAACCCGCCAAAGAAGACGTCCCTAGACGGTCCGAGCAGGTCGCTGAGGGAGAGGTACTCGATGCACTCGTTGACGTAGTCCATCGAAGTCGACGTGTCCATCGGCTCCGTGCTCTCACAGGACAAGATGTAATTCTCGTGCAGGGCCGATACAAACGTCTGCGTGTCCGTCCCAATCTCGTCGATGAGGCTGTCGACGGGCACTTGCGACCTGTTGGGCCGCGCAAACTCGGCCATGAACGACGGCAGCGTCTCCACCGTGTCGTCTGCTGGGGCCGCCTCGTCTCGCTTGTTGTATACGACTTTGCCGACGGCGTGAAAGATGCCCAGGCTGGCCTCGCGCTGTGTTATCGACTCGAGAGTCTCTGCTTCGCTCTGCGTCAGGCCGATGCCATCTCGGACGCCCTTTTTCTGCTTCGTAAACGCCACCTTGGCTCCCCAGTCGGCCTCGTAGTCGCCTTTGAGGCAGAGAAACTCGAGCGCCGAGATGGCGCTGCGAATGTCGCCAATCTCGCCCAGCCGATTCAGCACCATCGGCCCCGGCGTCTTCCTTCGCCCCGACTTGCGCGCCTCTTTCTGCACGATGAGCTCCATAGCCTTGGCCAGGAACGTGGGCGCGATGGCGTTGAATTCCATCACCACCGCGCCTGGGTGACGCAGAATCTCAGGCCCGAGAAGCCGGTGGGCCGTCAGGCTGTCTGCCGTTGCCGAGGTTGTCGTCAGGAGAGTCTCGGATATGACGACAATCATGGGATTGACTGCTTGCGACTTGGGTCGGGCAGCAGCGTCGAGAAAGCCGAGAATAGACTTCCGGAACGACGCCAGAGTGGAAGATGTCCTAGAGAAAGTGTTTGGAAACTCTTCGACGAGCATGATCCTCTTGGATAGGTCTTGAGCCGCAACCCCTGAACTGCTGGGTGTGCCAGGCGCCTCGACGTCGAGCATACCAAACTTTCCCCCTCGGCCCAGGAACTCGTCAAACTGTGCCGATGTCGACGGCGAAAGCATATCACGGGAGCCTGCTGGATTCTTCCATTCCAATAGCTCCAGCCCCATGTCTTGCGCCAGCAGCCGTACCGTTGTCGTCTTGCCAGAGCCCGCAGCGCCCTTGAGCACCAGCAACCGCTGCCGTATCCGACCAGCGGTGACGGCCTCGAGCCACCTGCGGACGTCGGAAACTTTTCTCTTGTGCACCGCCAGCTCGTCGAGGTTTCTGGGGCCGAATCTTTCCGACCAGGGCCGCAGATCGTCGTCGACGGAGGGGATGGTGGCCGGCTTCGTCGGCTTCAGGAATTTCCGACTTGCGCTCTGGACTTCGACCGCGCCGGCGCTGGAGCTGTTCTTCAAGCGTTTCCTTGCATGCTGCCCGACCAGGCTGGAGGAGCTGGCTTTGAGATCCGAGATTTCGTCCTCCTCGGAGATGGGATCGCTGATGATGTCGTCAATGGGCGTGTTCGTCCTTGCGCTTGTAGCCGACCTCGTCGTTCTCTGAGCCTGCTTGGAGAAGAGCGTCTTGAGATCGGCCGTCTTGGGCTTCTCGTCGGACCGTCCGTTGCTGGCCGCCTTTTTGGGGCTCGGCCCGACCCCATTGCTCTGCGTCGCGGCTCTGCGAGGTCTTTTCTGCGCGGTGACGTTCTTTGAGGGACTCGGCGGCTCTTTTCTTGTCGGGGACGATATCAGGTAGTTGGCCAGCGTGGCTCGAGGCTGTTCGGCCTCGTCGTCAGAGTCCTCGACCGGGTTTCGCCTGCGGCGCTTCGCTGGCGGGGCCATTGGAGTGGCGAAGGGTCTTTCACGCAGACATCGGTCTGTAGTCAACAAGTAGCCTCTCCGTAGACTGAAAATTGTCCTGTAGGCACTCGTAGGCTGTAGTCGTTGGTAGCCTCGTGGCAGCAGGGCCAGGAATAGTCGTCCGCCGGAGCAACCCACAAGGCGCTCGCAGCTGACTGTACACGGTGCATGGCGGTTCTTAGATGACACAGTGAGCCACCTTAGCAGGAGCCGTTCTACAGATAAGAATCGACTCAACGTCCATTTCAATACGTCCAGCCTTTGAAGCCATCGACAAATGCTACTGCGCTCTGAAGAAATTGATCATCTGCATCCCCCCACGTCTTTGCAGCATCCCTCATCGCGCGAATCGCTGCGTCCGTCAGCACGTTACCTGCCGGGGTCGCGGGACTCTCACCCTTGATATAGTGGGCATCCTTGGACCATCGAGAGCCGAGAGCCTGCTTCTCGACATAGGCCCAGT
The DNA here is from genome assembly GCA_002591395.1 of Ophiocordyceps camponoti-rufipedis. Classification (NCBI taxonomy): domain Eukaryota; kingdom Fungi; phylum Ascomycota; class Sordariomycetes; order Hypocreales; family Ophiocordycipitaceae; genus Ophiocordyceps; species Ophiocordyceps camponoti-rufipedis. The sequence goes on along the minus strand of NJES01000446.1, from coordinate 7,731 downwards.
CTTTGCTTCCGATATCCTCTTTGACAAACAGGCGACTTGGCCACGACAGGCCCTTGATGATGAATATCATGATGACCAGAAGCCACCATTCCCGCATCAAGGCGAGGTGATAATGGGGAGGAATGACGGGCAGCAGTACTCGCAAGGCATGACTGGTTGCCAGCAAATGGACGAAGCTGAGGTTGTACGTATGAGTAGCCGTCGAATTCATCAGCAACCAGACGACTGTCTGTTGTGCCTCTCGGAGCTGCGTCACTGGATCCTCAATCTTCCATGCGTTCCAGTAGTCCATGATGAACTCTTGGTGCTCATCGAACAGGGCCTCGACTTCATTAGAGCGGACGCCCGTAGGCAGCATGTCGAATCTCTCGTCAACCGACATGCTCTCGATCAGGTCCAATAAAGAGTCTGGCGCGAGCGGCGACGGCCTCGTATAAGACTCGTCGTCGAGATACTTGTGCAGAAAGTTCCTTTGGAGGCAGGCCAGGCTGAGAGCTTCCATGGCAATCTCCTTACAGTCCATCTCATAAGCGTAGCCCAGATGGACGAGGGCATGTCCGACTAGCGACGCGTCAGCTCGATAACCAGCTCTACGGGGTCAGACATACGGCCACCAGTCAAGCCGTGAAAGAGGGGCTTCTCGCCGACGAAGAGAAAGTGCTCGACCTCCTTCTTCCAGTCGTAAGAAAAGTCCATGACCAGCTTGTCTTCGAAGAAATCAACGTAAGCCCTCTGGTAGCGCTTGTCGCCGAAGAAGTCCTCCCAATCCAAGTCGACCACCTCGGCCGGTGCGGGGACCCAGGGCTCGAGGTGTTGTGTCTCTGACTCGAAGAGAGCGAGAAGCTGGTCACCGCTGGCACCGAGGAGGTAGGCGGCGCTGAGCAGATGAGCGCTGTGATTGACGGCGAGGGTCTTGTCCAGGACCATGGCATAGTTGACATGATTGGCCTTGAGGAGGTGCTTGAGGCATCGAGCTCGGCGGTCAGGATCGGTCTCTACCTGGTGAACCTCGATGGGCTGGAGGCCAGTGGTCTGCGTTGTACGCTGTGATCCCACGAGCCGGCTCAGGATTCCGGACATGGTGGCTGTCTGAGTTGAGAGTCTGAGTTGATGGGACTGAGCACGGAGGTTGAGGGTAGGTAAGTAGTGGAGAGGGCATGCACTGTGTTGGATAAGATAAGTGGGGAAAGAAAAGCTGCTTCATCTCTTAACAACAACTTGTCGATCTCGAATATTCACCCCTCTTGTGTGGCATCCAACGACCTGACAGAGCCCTCAGATGACCGGAAGAGCTCTCAGACACCGCTGCTCTCAAATACAAGAACAGCTCGTTTACCGTCATGGATGAGGCTGGCCCCGCCTCAGGCATCGCCATCTACGCTGAGCTTCTGCCCAACATACAGCAGCTCTCTGTCGCAGCCACTCTCTCATCCGAGTCGGACGCGTCTACTTCGGCTGAGATCATCGACCAAGGCCGTCGCATACTCATCAGCCATCGGGAGCGCACCCTGGCTGTAGAGCTGCCCGCCATCGCAGCCACTTCTACCGCGCTCGCTCTGCCCCGTGTGCCTTGCTCCAATCTTTCCTGGAGACTACAGGCAGCCGTTCTCGGCGCTCGCTCTCTTCCGTCTACTCCCGAGAATCAAGAGATTCCGTGGGCCTCAACGGACCTGAAGACGGGCTCGTCCGTCGGCTGCAGGCAATGCGGCATCGAGGTCGTACGGGCCAACCAGACCAGCGTCTGGAAAGACTTGCCGAGCGAGAACTGGGCGGAGATGATGGAGTTTTGGCACTGCCACAAACCTCCAGACGAGAAGCCCGAGGATGGGTCTCTCGCCGACCGAGCCTACGGGGCCAATAGTACCATAGCCGCGCAACCGGGCGTGGGCTTCGTTGACGTCTCGAGCTTTGTTTTCACCGAGTCAGACTGTCATGATCTGCTGGTGAGTCTCATTGCCAGCTGCGTTCGCGCGCACCGGGGAAAAGAGAAGATGGCCCAGCCGGTGTGAAGCCAGTTCAGTGGCACGGCCATCGATACAACTCCCCTAGAACGACTGGACTCGCTGTCGGCCGTCTTGGGCGAAACCACCTTGCGTGAGCGGGGATGGGATCCTCGAGCGGTCACACGGGCCGCCCCCTCTTTCATCCAGATTTCCAGAGCCGTGGTCATTGGGAGATTTCAGGAGGCACATCCGTAGCAATCATCTGCTTACGCGAATCTCAGTTTTCGTCGTCTCCGTCGGGGACTTTGTTGAAGTCGAGCGCCGCGGCCATTGACCAAGCCCCGTCCAAGAGAAATGGGCACGTCTTCTGCGGCGAGTGCAGAACGCAGCTCGGCCTGTTCAGTCCGTCTTCGCCATCCGTCACGCTGTTCAAGTGGCAGGTCACCTGTGAGACGGTCTCGACAGGCCGGGCTCCCAGCATCTCGGAATGCCTAGCGGCGACACTGCTTGCGGCCATCTCGCGGTCGGCTTGTGCCAAGTCGGTCGTGGTGCCGTACGAAGACAGAGGATCGACGGCGAAGGCGCTGCATCTCTGGGTGCTGAATGCGAACCTGGTGTACTCGTCGTCGGCGAGGCAGGGCAAGAGGGCAGCGCTGAAGATGCTGTACCGCGAAATCAGCATAGAGGAGGCGCATGGTCTGGTGGATTCCTTGACGTCGGATGTGCAAGAGATGAGCTTGTCGACGAAGGCTATCAAGGCGGTCCGGAGGGCTTTGGAGGCGAGCTCTGCGCTGATGCCGGAGCGGGAGCGGTGCTTTCGGGGCTGGAGCGCGGGTCTACTCGATAGATGGAGTTTTGGTAATTCCTAATCGTTTCTCGTCCTTTCGTTTCCCAGCTGTGCTCGTCTTGTCGTCCCTACATTCGTACTGATTCTCCGACTCCCTCGAGCCTGTTGTGCTCCCCCTGTGAGCCAACCTACCCTAGGGAGCAGTGCGAATTGGCTGACTACACACTTCATCCCATCTCAGCTGGAAGCTTCTTTTTGGCAGCTGCTAATGCCAGTGACTCAATCGCACCGACATGCAAAATTCCACAGACAAACTCATCATCGTCAGGCATCGTCTCGTCGGCTACAGACGCCATGCTTGTCCCTAAGGATGGTTACATCCCAGCGGGATGCGTTTCCTTTACACAAGCCGAGCTTGCCTACGATGACGAGGCTTGGATGAATCTTCGCTCCGTGATTCAGGACGAATGGATCGACTTTGATCGCATCTCTGATGAGGATCTCGAGGCGGAAGATGTTGGCAGCCAGCTTCCGGAAGGCCTGCAGGGAGCCGTATTCAAGATCAAGGGCTACAAGAGCCTCAGCCTGCTCTTCGAAGCGGGTTGGATCCATCTTCAGATTCGCCTAGACTCTGCGTCCTCGACGGCCAATATCCGCGTCCATCTGCTCCCAGACGACGCGTACAATGCGTATATAGATCGCTCGAGCCAGACGCTCAAGGCCAAGAGAGCAAATCTTCTCCGATGCCTAGACTTTTCCAACGACGCATGGGAGGGACGGGTGTTGGCATCGACGAGCTCAGATGAGGATGACGGCGTTTGCGAGTCGTTGCTGCAGATCTTCAACAGGATCCAGTCGCCGAACCCAGAGCCGAGCCTGGTGGAAGAGGCTTGTATCGAGGATGCCATGTGCGACTTGCTCAACAGCGCCGTCCCCGGTCTGAAGACGGAGCTGTATTCCTACCAGAGACGATCGGCCGCCCTGATGCTGCAGAGAGAGTCACAGCCCGGCATGTATTCCGATCCTCGGCTCGTGACCAGACAAGACCAGGCTGGCAAGCCCTACCATGTCGATACGATTGCGGGAGCGGTCCGGGTGGAGCAGCGCTTCTACGATGGCGTTTGCGGGGGCATCTTGGCTGAAGAGATGGGGTCTGGCAAGACGCTCATCTGCTTGGCCGTCATCCTCGCCACAAAGGGTTTCCCTACCAAGCCGCCCGATATTTACGCTCGCGAGGAGACGCCGACGCGGAAGACGATTGCGCCCCTGACTGTCATGGCCGCTTCGTGTGCTGTTCGCAACTTTGTAGCCTGGAAGCCGTACTTTGACAACTGGAAGGCAATGACTGGTCTCGAGCACGAGCGGTGTATCGACCTCTTGAAGGGAAGTCGAGCTTCCTACTACCGTCCGGATCTCACGGCCAACATGTTTCGAGATCGACGGCGAACGTGGATGCTAGACACGTCATCGCAGCAGTTTATGGCCATGGATACCATCTTCCTCAGCTCGGCCACCGTCGTCATCGTTCCGAACAATCTGGTCAAGCAGTGGAAATCAGAGATTGAAAAGCACACGACAGGACTCAACCTGGCTGTCCTCATTCAAGACTGCGAGTTACCGTCAGTGAGCCAGCTGCTCGCCTACGACATGATTCTCTTCTCACAGTCGCGCTTCGAACAGATTGCCAAGGAAAAGGAGTGCTCCCTTTCGACGGTCCACTTCAAGCGGTGCATCGTCGATGAAGGACACAAGCTCGGCAACTCGCAGTTGAGAAAGCAGAGTCAGCTGCTGTCGGCTATCCGGTCCATCACCTTTTCCGCCCACTGGATCGTCACGGGCACGCCGGCCCACGGGCTCTACGGCGTCGACAGCGGACAAGTTTCGACGGAAGAGACGTCTGCGGAAATGGAGAGAAAGGACATTCAGCGTCTGGGCTCCATGGCGTCACTGTATCTCGGGGCCCGGCCGTGGGCCAACAGGATGTTCGAGGGAGGGGACGAGTGTGCCAGCTGGGATGGCTACATGCTGCCGCGTAAGCACGAACCCCTCGGCCACTGGCGAACGAACTGCCTCAAGTCGACGCTCAACTCGCTCGTGGTCCGACACCGGCTGGCCGAGGTCAGCCAGCTGCTCCCTGCTGTCGAAGAAAAGATTGTGATGCTCGACGGGTGTTATCAAGATAAGCTGTCGCTCAACGCCTTTGCCATGATGATCATCTTCAACTCGGTGCAGTCTGAGAGGAAAGATCGGGATTACTTTTTCCATTGGCGGCAGAAGAGCAGCCTGCTCCAGATTGTACACAACCTCAAACAGACGACTTTCTTCGGCGGATCCTTCTTTTCGTCCGAGGAGATGCGGACGGCTATCGAGACCGCCGAAGAGTTCCTGGCTGAGGGAAAGGTGGCGGTGAGCGCGGAAGATGAGAGGCTCCTCCGAGAGGCCATCGAGTTTGGCCATGTGGCGGTCCGGAGCAAGCTCAGAGACATAAGCCACGGCAGTCACGAGATTCCCGTTTGCGTCGAGCAGTTTCCAGCAAACGCAGGCGGCAGCTGGTCGCTGGACGGGCAAGGCGGCGACGAGATCATCACCTCGGCCAGCCTGCTATCGGCGGTGCAAAAGACTATTCATACAGCGCTCGAGGGACCGCCCGAGAAGCTCAACTCGCTCCTCAACGGCGGCCTGGCGAGGAAGGACAAGGGCGACAAGGGGAAGAGGATGGCGGAGGAGCAGCCCGACGGGGAGCGCGAGGCGAAGAGTCTCAAGACGAAGAGTCCCAGAACGCCCAGTCCCAAGACGAAGAGTTCCAAGACGAAGAGTCCCAAGAAAAAGAGTCCCAAGACGACGAGCCCGAAGAAGTTGGCGGGCAACACGACACTGGGGGACAGCAGCCCGAAGAAGAAGACGCGTTCGCAGGCGGTCAAGGCCAAGGAGATAATCGACCTGGAGGGCTTACCGGCTCCTCTTCAGGCGACGAGAGTGGTGGCTACGGCTTCGGCGAAGCTTTCATACCTGGTGGACTCGATTTTGCGCCATCAGGAAAAGGAGAAGATTCTCGTCTTTTACGAGAACGAGACGACGGCGTGGTATGTGGCCAGCATGCTCGACGTGGTAAGTCAAGAGGCAGTCGTATCTCTAATGGGAAGCAAGCTGACTCGATGTTTAGCTGCAGATACAGCACCTGATATACGCCAAAGGCTTGTCCACGGAACGACGGGGACAATACGTTGATACCTTTCATCAGAACCCTGCTTTCCGGTATGTCATTCCTTCTGGTACGCTGTTTGTTTCTAACGGATATAGGGTCATGTTGATGGACATTTCGCAAGCCGCGTTTGGGCTGGACATGCGTGAGGCATCACGCATCTACTTCATCAGCCCGGTTCTAAACCCCCAGGTCGAAGCCCAAGCCATCGGACGCCTCCGCCGCATCAGCCAGCAGAAAGCGGTAACGGTGGAAACGCTCGTATTGCGGAACAGCATCGACGAGGTCATCCTCGAGCGCAAGAAGCACATGACGCAGGCGGAGCACCGGCAGGTGAAGTCGATTCTCGACATCCAGCCCATCTACAACTGGATCAAGAACGTGCAGGTGGTGCCGCTGGGCGAGGTCGAGGACGAGGTGACGGAGCAGATGGCGGCCATGGAGAGTCGGCCTGCTGTGTTTGGAAGGGAGGGGGAGAGGCCTGCGAGGAGGGTAGGACTCGAGGCCGGTTCGGGGTGAGTTTGTCGATGGATTGTTGATTTGTGGTCATGATGGATGATCTGACGATGCGGTAATGATGGCGCATTCCAGGTAGGAAGTTAGCCAAACCAGCCTGGCCTTGACCCAGCCCTGCTTTGCGGCGTGGCGTACGCCTCTTATTATGCGGTTGTTGGGGTGGTTAGGGAGAGGAGGGCTGAGGGCTGGAGTGGCTGCCGAGGAGGGATATAACCATGCGGTAGGGAAGGTGAAAGCTCTGAGGAGGTGGATGCTCTGATGGACGGCCAGACAGCGTCTTTGACTTGCGGGACGTCGGGGGTGAGTTTGAAGAGGACCAAGATGGCTTTTGGGGGGCAGACACTGCCGTCTTCGGCTGGTGTGAGTTTGGTAAAGGGGCAGACGCGACCGTCTTCGGCTGGAGTCAAGGGTATGGGTTTGGTGAAGGGCCAGACACGACCGTCTTCAACTGGAGCCACGCAGACACAACCCTCTGCCCCTCGAACCACGAACCAGAGGACGGGCAGCCCTTCCGCGTCTTCCGCCAACATGAGGATGGGGAACCAGACGGCCGCGCGGGGGGTGGTGATGAGCTTGGCGGGCGGACAGGTTGCCTCTCCTCCTCGGATCAGCGGCGGGGGTCGGATGGGGACTCTGAGTGTGTCGTCTGGGCGGCGCGTTGATGGGCGTTCAACGGCGGCTGATGCGACGTCTTTGGCTGATGCTGCTCGGATGGGTGCTCGGGGTTTGGCGTCTTGTCGAGTCGCAGGCGCAAGTTTGACGACAGCACATGCAGCTCCCCCGGCTCGACTCACAGCCGTAACTTGTTCGCACAGCCAAGGCGTCAGCTCTCTACCTCGGGTTAGCATGAGTTTGAGAGCTGCAACTCCTCCAGCTCGACTCACAAGCACAACCGCAACAACACCCCAGGCAACTCCTCCAACTCGACTCACGGCTACAACTTGTTCAAACACCAACACCTTCCCTGCACCTCGCCTCAATGCAATCTCAACAGCACCGCAAGCAACTCCTCCAACTCGACTCGCTACCGCAACTCCAACAACCGCCCAAGCCCTCACCCCTCTACCTCGCGTTAACTTGACTTCGATAGCTACAACGCCTGCAGCCCAACTCACAACCCCAACTTGTCCAAACATCAACACACTCCCCCCTCAGTCTCGTCTCTATACAACTTCACCAGCACCCCAAACAACTCCTCTAACTCGATTCACATCCACAACTCCACCTCCCCCCCTTTCCCTCCCAACCCCACCCAAGCTACTCCCCCCCCCCCAACTCACAAC
>NJES01000445.1:0-15722 GCA_002591395.1 Ophiocordyceps camponoti-rufipedis | reverse complement strand
TTGTTTTTTTTTTTTTTTTTTTTCTTTTTTTTGTTTTTTTTTTTTTTTTTTTTTTTTTTTTTTTTTTTTTTTTTTTTTTTTTTTTTTTCTCTGCCTCCCATTGAAGAAAATTTTCCTCGTCTTTTCAATCCACGGCATTTCTATTCGATGGAGCCGATCTCCACACACACATGACATTTTTTTTTTAAACCTTCGTTTGTCACTCGTTTCCTTCTGCCTCAGGCTTTGGATTTTCCTCGTGTGTAAAGTTGTCCAGATCGCATCTTCCCAGACGCCTTCACACGATTGCGAGGACGAGAGAGCCCTCGTCGATTTCTTGGCAATGGCAGGAGCAAAGGTGAACAGCCCTTGTCTCGTTCTCCGGTTTATGCTACGGAAGCCCGTTATTTTTTGCTTTTGCGAGATCAACATGGTCGTCACTCGTCATAGACGAGCAATGACGAGACAAGGGCCACAGACGGCAGAAGCAATTCAATCAACATGAGCAAGAGAAAGAGATGCTGACCGGGAAACCAACGGAGCAGAACAACGGCGGTCCAGCCTCGGCCTCGGCCATCCGCATCCGCGAGAACCAGCGACGATCCCGCGCTCGACGAAAAGAATACGTCGAGAGCATGGAGCGCCGGATCCAAGAGTACGAGAGGAGGGGCGTCGAGGCTACGCTGGAGATGCAGCAGGCTGCGAGGACCGTGGCTCTTGAGAATGGGCGTCTGAGGTTGATGCTGGCTCATATGGGGGCTGGCTCGTCGGATGTCGAGGCGTTTTTGCAGCAGCTTCGTCATCGGGATGCTGCTCATGCTTTGTCGACGGTTCGCTTGCCTGTTGTTGATAAGCTTCAGGTTTTGGCTTCGGCCAGTGTTCAGCAGGGCGATGACGCTCTGTATGCTGTCTTGCCGTCTGTCGACAGCCAGTCGACCGAGAGTCCTTCCACCGACAGTCATTCGACGGAGAGTCCGTCGATGGAGAGCCCTTCGACGGTTGAGCGGAGTCCAGAGGTGTCGTCATGCACCCGTCCGCTCCTTTCTCCTGCTGCCTCGACCGTGGGCTCGCCCGAGGACATGTCGTGCGACGCGGCGGCTCAGATCATCGCCGACATGCAGTGTCGCCATCATCATTACCAGATTCTCTCTGACCAGTCTCAGCGCCTGCCAAGTCCCCTGACGAGATAGACGAGGCCGACCAACGGGCACCTCGATGACGTCTCGTCGTTGAGGCCAAGGTTATCGCCGTCGCGGGAACCGCCAGCTCGAATCGTTGCTTGTCGCCGTGAAGATCGGTGAATCTGAGCCGGTACGAAGCCGAGATTGCGGGGTGACGCAGAGCGTGTCCACGAAGACGCGGCCGGATAGGTGGACAGCGCATACGATGGAGACGATATCCTATTTCATCCATCGGTCCTCTATCGCCAGCTTCATCCGCATCGCAGCCGACAGCGGAATGGCAAGGAATGGCGATGACCAAAACCAGCGGGAGGCAAACACCATCATCTTCCCGTCACGAGCACCACGCCGATCAGCAGGACGACTATGTTGCGAACAGCAGCAGCTGAAGCAGCGGTCAGGAACCACAAGCAACCGCAGCGAGTCGCCTTCACCCTTCAGCGCATTCCACAACTTCACAGCTGCAGCCCAGCCTGAGGAGCACGAGTCCGTTCACGCCTGTCTAACAGTGGCAAGGCCCAAAGCGCCAGCTGAAGATCTCAGCCGGTTATAATGACTTTGTGTTGACCTTGGAAAGGGGCCGAGGATCAGTTGACGAGGCCAAGACCATGTGTCGCCACCAGGTGGTTTCAATTGACGTGTAGGGCTCAGCAGAGAATGGATCATCAAGACGCAGGCCGACGGCAGTGAAGAGGCAAACCAACGAACCCCTCCGTCTCGGTCATCTTAACGAATGGATCGATTCCCATTGAAGAGAATCCTTCCAAAATGAACATGTCACCAGTCGGCTTCAAAACGCCCATGGAGCGATCCGCCGCAACACCGCCTCGCCAGCACCAAACTTCTTGACGACGTCAACGATCATGACGCGCAGGACTGAGCGTGAAGGCGGTCGGGTCAGGAAGGATCTTGAGGGACTGCTGCTGTGGGAGACGGTGGATTCTCGTGACTCTGTTCCGCGGTCTTGGTTTGATTTGCGCTCGGTTGAGATGTCGGAATTGATTATTCTTCACGGGGTCGAGTCTGAGTGGTATTGATGGGCGTGGGGAATGTGTGCTGGTGAAGGATTGCTTGCGGTTCGCCTGGAATCGCTGATGGAGACACGAGAGAGTTGATTGTCATTTGTCAGTCAGAATCACCTAATGAGAACCTTGACTCCAGATGATCAAGACGTCTTCTCTAAATGTAGGCAGCTCACAATGCCGTATACCCTCCTCCCACATCACCAGACTCACACCTTGATGTCCACCACCCATCCAGCACTTCACTTCCCCCCCTTCCCCGTCGGGATGCAAAACAGCACCACCCTCGGCCCCTTCTCCCCGGCCTCCCCCTTCCAATCCCCAAGCCCCTTATCAACCCTGTAAAACCCCCTGCGCTCAAGCTGAATGATATCCCCCTCCTTCAGCAACCCGACACCAGCATCACACCAAGCCTCCTCCATAGTCTCGGTAACCGGATTCAGGAAATCCTCCACGTTGTCATCCTCCTCGAGCTTATCCTTGGTAATCAGGTAGTCAAAGTCCCACAGCTCGGCCGGCACCAGGTCCAGCCCCTGAGCTGAGAGCCACGTCACCTTCTTATCCGTAGCCTTGAAGTCGCCCTTGAGGTTGAGCTCGAGCGTCATGTCGGTGATGGGGGTTGAGCCGGAGATGTCGCGGACTAGGGCGTTGCCCCAGCCCATGAGCGTCACTTCCTCGCCTGCCGCGAAGCTCTTGGCGTCGGACTGGTCGAGGTAGATTTCGGGAGAGAAGACGACGTCTTTGGTGCCGACGGTTGGGTTCTTGGGGTGCTTGGGACGCTGCTCTACCACCACGGTCGAAGGAACGTCGCTGCCCGTCAGCTTGGCCTTGACCATGTCCTTGCGAAGGAGGGCCGTGTGCCGCGCCACGACGGGGTCAATCTCCTTCTTATTCGTGTTCCAGAAGCTGGTCCAGTCCATGACGACGACGTTGCGGCTCGGGCCCTGCCGGAGGATAAAGTCGCGGAGGGCCGCCACCGTCATGCCGCGTCGACGGACGCCGCGGATCGTCGGCATACGTGGGTCGTCCCAGCCCCAGACCTTGCCTGAGTCGACCAGCTTGGCTAGCTTTCGCTTGGAGAGGAACGTCTTGATGAGATTGATGCGTGAAAAGTCCCACATGTGTACCTGGCGCAGGCCCAGCGTGTCGAGGAACCACTGATACTGCGGGTTGCGATCCGTGTACTCGGTCGATCGCAGCGCGTGCGTCACGCCCTCGTGGCTGTCGACGACGGGGCAGGCGAAGTCGTACATGGGATACATGTTCCAAGTCCGGCCGGTGCGGTGGTGCGCGTCCTTGACGTTGCAGCGGTAGATGACGGGATCGCGAAGCGCCTTGTTCGGATCGTCGGCTGATATCTTGGCTCGTATGCAGTGTGCCAGGCCCTCTTCCGAACCCTTTCTCATTTCCTCAAAGATGCGTAGGTTCTCCTCAACGGGCCGGTCGCGCCGTTTCGATGGGATGCCGTCCATTCGCTGTGCCCGCATAGTCTCTTGATCCGTGTCGTCTGCGTACGCCTTGCCCATGGAAATGAGCTTCTTACACATGTCGTACAAGTAGTCAAAGTAGTCCGAAGTGTAAGTCAGGGAGTCGGCCTTGATGCCCATCAGGGCAAGGTCCTCGACGATGGCGTCTTGGAACTCTTCGCTTTCCTTTGACGGGTTTGTGTCGTCGAGACGAAGCCGCATCTTTCCTTTGTAGGCGACGTGACCAAAGTAGTCGCTGAGGAGGGCAGCCTTGGCATGCCCGATATGAAGGTAGCCGCTGGGGGAAGCATCAGCATACAGAACCTGGGCTCTCCTTTTGTAAGTTGATAGACTCACGACGGCTCGGGCAGGAAGCGGGTGACGACACCCTTGTCCGTGTCCTGGAGGGCGAGGTTGTAGTTTGCGCCTCCCGGTTTCTTGGCCGCCGCATCCGCCGCTTTAGATGCCTCCTGGATCTCAGGGTGAGACTGCTCGATAAAGGTGAACCACCGCGTCAAGTTGGGAAGCCCATTCTTTCGAATAGATCCCATGGCCACCTTGTTCGCACGAAGCGTCTGCCATGTCTTTTTCTCGACTTCTCCCAGGCTGTAGCCCACCAGATGGGACCGCAGAGTCAGATGCTTGTCGAGGTCCTTGAGGTGGGGCTCGATGGACCGAAAGTCTCCGGAGAGCTTGGTAGGGAGGGTCTCGAGCTCTGTCTCCTTCATTGTCGTGATCACAGCGCGCTTTGTCTCTGCGTAAATCTTGGGCCAAGGCTGAGGTGTGAAGTGACTCGGTGAAGCTGGGCTGAGGTTGGTGGGAGGCTAATGGTGTGTTATCGATAAGGAAAAAGCTGCCGGGTGGATGCCTGATTTTCCAGGTCTTCGAGTTCCAGCATCATCCTCAGCTTCGCTCCACGCTCCTCAATGGTGCCAATTGACCGATGCCTGGGCCCTGTGGCCAGGCTCGGTCTATCATGCGTCACGCGACCTTTGGCGACAAGACTGCCACGATACCTCCCTCCCACTTATGTCAAGGCCGAGACGTACGCGTATCATAAGCCCCAGGTCACGAAGTTGAAAGATCCAGAAAAAAAGAGAAGCAAGGATCCTCGAGACAAGGCTGGCAAGGCCGCCGAAGACAAGAAGCCGAAGAGAGCTGTCGAACCAAAACTCTATATTCGACGCGACCCGGAGAAGTGCGACTTTCCCAAGTATTCGCTCATCGATGCCATGAGGTAGGCATGCTCGCCCGCCTTCGCAGACGGCGTGATGCTAAGACGTCGCGGCAGGGTCATACGGGCGGTAGAAGTCGGCCAGCCTCCGACATCGGTCAAGTACGAGTTGCACATCGCGCTCAGCGGACACCGCAGTGGTCCGGTCATCAAGACATCCGTCAGGCTCCCGGCACCGGCGCAGAACGACTGGCAGATCGCAGTCATCTGCCCCGAAGGAAGCAAACAGGCCATGGAGGCCGTCGCCGAGGGCGCCGTTCTCGTCGGCGAGGAAAACATCTTCGAGGCCGTCCGGAGGCAAGAGATTATCTTTGACCGACTTTTCTGCCTCAAATCCAGCGAAAACAACCTCAAGAGAGCCAACCTGGGCAGGGTCCTCGGCCCCAAGGGTCTAATGCCCAGCGAGAAGACGGGGAGCATCATCACCGACGTGACCAAGGCCATGAGAGCCTCTGCCGGCTCCGTTCGATGTCGCGAGCGTCAAGGCATCGTCCACACCACGGTCGGGCAGTTGTCCAACTCATTGGAGCAGCTCCAGTCCAACATCGAAGTCCTAGTGAAGGCAATCAAGCAGCAATGTGTCAAATTATCCGACGGGGTCTTACAAAAGGAGATCAGCGAGGTTGTTCTGAGCTCGACCAATGGGCCCGCGTTTTCACTGAGCGGTACCGTGAGAGATGAGAAGACTACGGTCACGGCGGAGCAGGTGTCCGGCCCCATGTAGATATCTAGGTAGGCTCGCATCGATGAGAAGACTGGCCTGCTCGTGCAATTGTCACGAGATGACTCTCGTGTGCGAATGTGTGGTACAGAACTACAAGCTACAGGGTGTGGCATGAGCGCAGATGAGGCTGTTAATGAGCGCGGAGCACCTTGACGGCGTCTCGCGGTGTTTCCAGAACGCGGTATATCTGTAAATACTGCATGACCCTGCCGTCCGCCTTGTGTCCAGTGCCCCTGGCCTCCTTGAGCGCGGTGGACAAGTCGAGCAGCAAAGTGCTACGACATTTGGAGAGACGGCTCTGCATCTTGACGACAAAGGGATGTTGGGGATCGAGTGAGGTCGCCAGCGCCTGGAGGCGGCGACATTCCCTCGCAGATTGTAGTAGCTTAGCTGGCGGACTGCCCAGAAGGCCTCGTAGATGTTGGTCGGCGTCGTCATCAGACTCGTCTGCCTCGTCATCATCGGTACCATCGATATCAGCAGACTCGTCCCCCCCGTCTTGACCATCAGACGCGACAGCGAGGCTCTCCTCGAGCGCAGCAATGCGATCCGAGAGGTCGAGCATGGCGCGTCCCCGGGCGATTGACAAGCGCGCAAGCCGCAATTGCGCATTAAGAGCGTACGTCTCGCCACGCCGTCGAGCGACGTTGGCCTTGATCTCGTCCACGGCGCGGCGGAAGCCGAGGAGGGCGACCCGCAGTCCTTGAACCCGGTCGTCGCCGCCCTGGAGCTCACTGCCGAGAGACAGGAAAGAGGTGTAGTTTGCGTTGACGAGCTCGAGCAGTTCGGCGCTGATTGCGCTGCTGCGGTCGCGGAGGTCGGCTCGTAGGTCCTCGAGCGTCTGATGGCGGTGCGGCAGCGCTGAGAGGTAGGCGGCTGGCTGGAAGTCGGCGACTAGAAAGTCGGAGCGCGGGAGAGCGGCAGGGAAAGGCAGAGGCGTGTCATCTGCTACGGATGATGAGGAATCGGAGGAGTCGGAGGTAGAGGCCGGTGAGGACCCCCGAGCGGGAGCCATGATGGGCGTGGTTGTCTAGAGGCCAAGAGACGAGGCTGTCATTCCTACAGGCTACAGGCTGCGAGGCTGCCAATACTAACACGGAAGTCGAAAGATTGATTGTGGATGGGATCACGTGACACAGTGCGTTGCAGACAGTCGGATACGAGCCAACGAAGCGACAGGCAGCAGGCAGCAGGCAGCCGGAAAGCAGGGGTTCAAGGTTCAGCCGGGGATCTTTTGTCACAAGATGCATCTTTGCATCCTTGCGGGATGCCGAGGCATGGGAAGCGTCCGGATCCATACCATTCAGCACAAGCGGTGCAGGCCCCATCTCATCGTCTCCCGTCGGGACTGCACGGACAGTCTACGCACTGTGGCAGCCCCAATCCCGCTGGCAATTGAGTTATCAATCGAATCTTATCAATCGATCCACCCCGAACCACCGGTGCCAGCCGGCGGCCCCCAGGCCGGGAAAAAAAAACGGCGGACGCAAATTCTCTCATAGAGAGGAACGGACCCTCTGCTTCGCCCTTCTCACGTCACGTCCCGCTCTTCCCTCTGACATCTCCAAGAATCGTCAGTTTTCCCTTCTTCGTGGCTTGTTCCTTCTTGCGACGTTGCACTCGATCTGGATCGTCTGCCGGCCATTGGACTACGTTTCCACGGCCAACTCGGCATTCGACAGACCGACCGCCCTTCCTACCAAGGGTTTCTTGTGCCTCCGCCCTCTCCGGTTGCTTTCCGACGAGCCGAGAAGTCGAACAGAGTCCAGTCGCTGCTACGGCCCCGATCGATGACAGGCACACTTGGCCGTGAACAAGCAATAAGCGCCATCTAGGTGACGCACAGAAAAGCAGCACTCGATTCTGAGGCCGTCACGCACGTGCGACCTCGGAGCTCCGAGCCGACTGGAAGAATTTCCCCCCCTCTCTGCCCCACCATACCTCTAACGCACACGCCCCCCCAAATCCATCCATGGCTGGCCCGAGTCTCGCCACGCCGCAGTCGCTGGCATCGTCTCCTCCACTGCTCAGCGTCGCCGATAGCGGACGTGGATACTATCAGACCGGTCAAGTTACGTCGTTTCGCGCGCCGCTCCCCAATAAGCAGCCCCCCCAGCAGCGGTCGGCTGTGACCCCCACCACGCTGCCCCGGCTGTGCCTCCAGCCCGTCGACAAGATGGCCATGTCGACCGTCATGACGCCCGATACTGCGACTGAGACGCCCAAGCTGTCGATGACGTCCAAGGAATGGGTCATCCCTCCACGTCCCAAGCCTGGCCGCAAACCCGCGACCGACACGCCCCCGACTAAGCGCAAGGCCCAGAACCGGGCAGCTCAGCGGGCCTTTCGCGAGCGTCGCGCCGCCCGAGTCTGCGAGCTGGAGCAGCAGCTAGATGAGCAGCGCGAAGCTCACGAGAAGCATGATGCTGAAATTAAAGAAAAAATGCATGGGCTGGAGCTGGATCTGCAATCGTTCCGCTCGCGATGCGTGCTGCTTGAGAGCATGCTCGAGCGCGAGCGTCAGGACCGCGTTCGCGCCGAAGCCCAGGCCGAGGCGCTGAGACGACAAGCCGGAGACGCCTACTCTCGCATCGGCGGACCCCCAATACAGCAAGCGCCGCTCCAGCATCCCGGCGAACGGGCGGATGCGCGTCAGCTATGTTCACATGGCAAGACATTGTCCATCTCCAACATCATCACGCCTCCAGACACCCTGGGGAGCAGCAGTCAAGCGCGGCATGTGCAGCACGAGGCCGAAATCCCCCTCACCTGCGGCAATTGCTCCGTCAATGGGCCATGCGCCTGTGTCGAAGAGGTGCTCGCCTCCGCCAACAGCGGCTGCGGGCGGTGCGGTTTCGGCGAGCCTTGTCAGTGTCTCGAGGACATGTCCAGCGCCCTCGGCATGAAGCGTGGGCCATCCCCTTCCAGCCCGGCCTCGTACGGGAAGCGTCATCGACCGAGCGCAGGCCCCGTGACGGACGGCTTTCCGGGCTCGTCTCGTGCGCTCGGCTCTAGTCACGCGCTTCAGACTGCCTACCCGATGGCGGACAGCCAGATGCTCTCGTCGGACTCGATGCCTCTCAAGGACAGGTGCGGCTTCTGCAAGGAGGGAACGTATTGCCTATGCGCCGAAGAGGCAGCGCAGGCGAGGGCCGCCGAGGCAGGGACGGAGATGCCGACAGAGACGCCGACTGTAGAAGCGACGCTGCCACCGCCCTTGTCGCAGCAGACGGAGACGCCACCGCCTTCGGAGCCCGACGTGGTGCCGCATCCGCTGGTGATGGAGATGACGGCCGACGGCGCAGTCAAGCTGCCTCCTCGACGCAGCAGGCAGATCAAGCAGCCGACGACCGGCTCGGGGGGCTGCGGCGCCGGTGGTCCGGGGACGTGCGCTCAATGCCGGGCCGATCCCAAGTCGGGACTGTTCTGTCGACTGATGGCGGCTCGTCTGGACCGCGAACAAGGCGGCTGCTGCGGCGGACGAGGACCGGGCGGCGGCTGCTGCAAGGCCGGGCCAGCGCCGGAGAGAATCACGCTGCCGAGCCTGCCGAGTCTCGGGCTGAGCTGCGCCGAGGCCTATCAGACGCTGTCAAGCCACCGCAACTTTGACCGGGCCGCCGACGACATGGGCTCGTGGTTGCCCAAGCTCAAGGCAGCGGCGCCGGGGCGCGGAGGCGACAACCAGCAACGGGGGCGACATGCCATTGAGGTCGAGGCGGCCAGCATCATGAGCGTGCTCAAGGAGTTTGACGTCCGGTTCGGGCGAGAGTGCTGAGGGGAAATGGATGGGGTGGAGATTGTCAAAGAGAAAAAAGAAAAAAGAAAAGAAAAATGAGCAAAACGGGGTGTGAGAGTGAAGACGGTGGTTGCATGTGTTGGGCCCTGTTTTTGCTGTCGACTGGCGTTTCGGGGTTTGCTTGTTTCTAGCATGTCGGCAGAAAAAGACGTGTCTAGAACATCTATGATGGTTCTCGTCTCAGGACGTGTCTCGGCCGGTTACGTGTATAGATGGCACATATTCGTACTTGATATTGGAATCTACCTACCTACCTACTATTCGTAGCCATGTACGGATACAAAGTAGTAGATGGCAGTATCATCAAACGCCTGTCTGGGACTAAAAGGCCACGTCGGGGGAGCAACGTGGCGACGCTTATGCACGACAGGCTGACGGCGTGGAGGGTAGAGATTGGCGTGGGAGGAGGCTGCACGATGCAGTGACAACGCATCATGAGGAGGAGGAGGAGGAGGAGGAGGAAGAGGAGAGGAGGAGAGGAGGAGTAGAGGAGAGGAGTAGAGAGGAATAGGAAGAAGGCTGCAGAGGCTGATGAATCCGGATGGGCACAGGCTGTCTCGGATGACAACGCAGCACGAGGACAAGGCGGAGAGACCAGCCCGGGTCCGGCCAGCGCATCCATCCATCGCCCGGCCGTGACCGCTGGCTGACCCCGGACGGTGACACGGGGGCGCTGCGGGCCGCCGTGGGGAGCTGCTATGCGGGCGGGGGGCCCGTTCCAGTGGGTGCAGCCCAGACTACAGGGTGGCCGGCGCCCTGTAGTAGCTGCGGGGCACCCCCTCCAGGTCCAGTCGCAACCTCCCGCCCGCGGGCTGTTGATGGCCTCTTGGTGGTAGGAGGGAAGGGGAGGCGTCGTCGATGAAAAATTGATCCTGTGCCAGGTTGAGCTGGGCTTTCATCTCCTCTCGCTTCCCATCGCATCCAACGACTACTTCTGTCAACTACCGACCCAGGTATATACCTAGGTAGGTAGGTAGGGCAGGGAGGCAGTCTCGCCGTTCTCCTCGCCTCTCCTCCTCCTCCCCTCCTCCTCATCATCGAGGCGCGACCATCGCCCCCCCTCCCTCATCATCGCCATGATGCTACAACGCTCGCTCTCATCTCCGGTCCGAAATCGCTCCCCTGCGCGTACGTCGTCGTCGTCGTCGCCGCTCGCCGCCGTCGTGCTCGCTCACGGTTCATGCTGCCCTAGCCGTGTCACCCACCCTCTCCGACACCTCGACGCTATCATCGCCGCTCCATGGCCGCTCCAGAGCCGTGACGGGCTCGCGCAGTCCTTCGCGCGCCTCGGACGCGACTACCACCCAGACGCTCTCGCCTCCGCCTCCGCCGCGACGCCAGAGACGGCTCCGGCAGAGTCCGACGGCTTCGTTCCGGAAGCCGCTCGTTGCACAGGAGGCCACGGCACGGCATGAGCCTTCTGGTCTGCTCGTCACACCCCCTTCCGCTGCCGCCGTCTTGGCCAAGCCTCTGCTGGACGATGACGTCTCCGTCTATAGCAATCCGCGTCTGGGCCGTCATGGCTGCCACGATACTGCTGGAACTACGCTTGAGGAGCTCGCTCACGTGGTGCGCCTGGCCAGGTATCAGCATCGCAAGCGCGTCACCACCCGCCTGCGTCTGCAGAGGAGTCTGGTTTCGACGGCCTTGAGCGCGAGGCTGACGCGTTGCGGCGAGATTGCCTACCGGAATCTGGTTGATGCCTTTCGTCGTGATGACAAGGATGCCTTTGCCGCTTTGTTCAACGCCATACACGACG
The DNA here is from genome assembly GCA_002591395.1 of Ophiocordyceps camponoti-rufipedis. Lineage (NCBI taxonomy): Eukaryota > Fungi > Ascomycota > Sordariomycetes > Hypocreales > Ophiocordycipitaceae > Ophiocordyceps > Ophiocordyceps camponoti-rufipedis. The sequence goes on along the minus strand of NJES01000445.1, from coordinate 4,561 downwards.
TCCGCCGGAGCTGTGATGACCTTCGGCGCTATGCCCTGCTTGATCCTGACATGGAGCCCTTGGCCTGTCCGGCGCCGGCGTCGTCTGAGACCGTCGACACTCCGACCGGCTCCGTCGTCGGCTCCGTTGGCCCCGGGCCCGGCTCCGGCTCCGGTCCGAGCCCCGGTCTCGGCTCGCTTCGCCGCGTTGCTCCGTTCTTCCACGACATTTCGGCCTCGGCCCGCGATACCTTTCTCGATTTCCTGTGCCAGCTTCGGTCTAACCCGGACTACCTTGCCTCTCGCATCTGCGCCCTCTCCAGCTCGGAGCTCAACGCTCTGCTGAGCTTCCACAAGGGACTCGAGCCCGTCGAGTCCGTCCTCCCCTACCATGCCCGGGCCGCCGGCCGGTCCTCACACACAGCTCTCCCATCCCGTGCTGCCAGCCATCAGGCCGATCTGGAACGGCTCCTCTCCTTCCAACGTCATGACCCGCTGTCCATCCTCGTCCACACGTGCTTCGCCAACTCGGCCGGCCCGGACAGCTCCGAGGACCAGCGGCGGACCGACATCTGGTCGACAGTGCTGGCCCGGCTCGTGCAGCAGCCCAAGTCCAGTAGCGAGCACTTCCTCATCTCGGTCCTGCACATGTGGACTGCCATGCGAGACTGGTCCGGCAAGTCGAACCTCGAATGGTACCTGATGAAGATGCTGGACGAAGGCGCCTTTCTGCTGGACCGGGCGGAGGACCAGCACGGCACGCGCTTTAACCTTGCTGACTGGGACCAGTCGGACGAGGCGGCGGCCAGGGACTTTTACAGCCGGGCTGTTGATGGCCTGTTTGAGCTGGTTGACGACGACGACGCTACGGGCATCCCCGAGGGCCTTCTGGAGATGGGCAATGCCGTGCTGCGGAAGCTGGATGAGCGCTACGTCGAGAACACGTCCCGATGGCTTGTCTGGCGCTGTCTCTTCTTCGTCTTCCTTCTCGGCGTCATCGTCCATCCGGAGTCGCACGGGATGCTGGCCGAGTATCACATCACGCCTTACGCGCGTGAGAAGATTCTGAAAAAGGTAGCTATGAAGGCTCACGAGTACGTGTCGAGCATGTGGAAGGGCAAGCCGTCGGCTACGTGTGTGCCCGTCGAGGTGCCTCCCAAGATCAAGGGTCACGTCGAGAACATCCTGGCTCGCTTTCAGGGGGCTCGCTCCCGGCTGCCGGCCGCCAAGTTGCTGCCAGCCCGGTCCATCACGTCGCTAAGGGAGACGGTTGAGGTGCATCCGTACCTGGTCATCAGCCCCGTCGATCTCGTTACGCTGGTCGACGCCCTGTTTCCGGAGCGGAGGCCGCTGTCGGCTGGTTCTAGCATGCGCTCCGGTCAAGCCTCTCTTCCCGGCGGATTGGCGGCCGCGTCGCAGCCCATGTCCGTTGGTGGGCCGAGGGTCAATCTGGAGACGGCTTCCATCATCAGTACTAGCGTTTCATCGGCTCTAAGCGATGGAGACGCCTCGCGTGAGGCTCTTATCAGCGACGATCCGGGCTGTGCTACTCCGCAGCGCTACACGCCGCCGTCGGTCGTCGATCCGGATGCCGGTCTTCGTCGGATGGCGGCTCTGGCTCGGTACGATGACGATGGATATAAGTTGAGGCTGGCTTTGCATGAGCTGCGACAGAATCTCGGGGCTGAGGCCCTCTCTGGGGGTTGCCATCCTTGTGCTGAGCGTTGGGCGGTGCTGTTCATCTCGCCAGATGGTCGCCGCCTGTCGACGAATATGACGTACGATGGCGATGATGATGATGACGATGAACAGTGCTACGGTGGCCACGACGGGAACGATGATGACGAAGATGATGATGATGACGACGATGACGATGACGATGAGGGCGGTGACCACGACGGCACTTGCGGGCCGGACCTCGACAAAGACTACCATCAGCTCCGGGACTCGATCCTGAGGCTCGTCGAGGACTACGAGATTCCACGCAACCTGGAACCGGCAGGAGAGCGGACACGGCTGAGCAACCGGGCCTCGAGACTGAGCAAATACAGGTCTAAGAACAAGATCATCACTCCTGAGAAGACGATGGCGAGCCGCAACCCATACAGAAGACGGAAGCCGGCCCCAGAGATGGCACCTGTAGTCACGTCATCGCCCGTCCGCAGCGTGACGCCAGGCGGCCCGGACGCGGAGCCGGAGCCCGTACTCATCACGATGCTCAAGGCGGCCTCGGCGCAGTCCAAGTCTCAGGCCGACTTCGTCTCGTCTCATGCCTACTGGAAGGCCCTGACGCACCTCAACTCTCTGGGATCGTCGTCGCTGCGGGAGAACGGGTTCGCGGCTCTCATCAACATCTTCTCACGGGGGCCGCGCGATTCGATCCGGCGGTCGGCCTCGGCCATCGAAGAGTACGATGCCTGGCTCGTGTGGCTCAAGCAGAGTCAGGAGCGGCACGAGGGTCTCATCAATGGCATGATGCGGCGCGTCCGGGCCATTCGCGATAAGATGTGGTATGTGACGGACGTGCGTAACTCCAAGGAGTACGCCCACAGCCGCGACATCTGTCAGGCGCTCAAGACTATGGGCATGCCGCGACGCTGGAGCTCCTTTCAGCGGTCGCGGGCGACGACGGCACGGGGGTCGGGAGCGTCGTATCTCTACCGCACCGAGTCGCAGATCATGGACTTGTTGGCTGCCTCGGAGGAGCAAGGGGGGCCTAACAAGCTGAGTGACGATCAGGCTGAGAAGACATCGCGGTGGATGCAGCAGTATGGCATCGAGAACTTTTGCCAGGGCGAGGAACGCATTCACCGCTTCTGTTGCGAGGTCGATCGCTGCGTCTCCAAGCTGATAGGCGAGACGATCCGCGAGGCTCCGGTTCTGTGGTCGAGTGAGCTCTACAAACGGGACAAGGCCGTCTGCGACCGGATGATGGCTCGCGAGAGGGAGGCGGCGGCGGCAGCAGCAGCCGGAGCAGACGATGGCTCGAGCGTGTTGAGCGACGGGGAGCGACGCTTCACGCCGTCCTCGAGCCGGCCGAGCTCGTATGTGCGCGACATGAGGTCTTCAGGGGGTCATGGCAGTGCTCATCATGCCAGGGCCAGGGCAGGGCATTACGGTGACGGGCTCGACGATCTGGGAATGGGTGAGAAGTCGGTGTCGCCGCTGTATACCTTTGACTCTGGCAGCACTTTTTGGTCGCCGTTTCATGCGGCGATGACGCCTGGGTCGGCGGCGTCGAGGACCTACTCGCCCACGACGAGCCTGACGAATCTTTCAACGACGTTTTCCGACCACGGCCACTACCATCATAACTTTAGGTATCATCGGAGCCCTGGCCCGTATCTTGGTCGTCCCGGGACGTCGGCGTCGTCGAGCGAGACGGTCAACCCGCTCAGGGCTGAGGATGAGAGGTCGCGTTTTCTCGGCGAGCTCAAGCAGTCCCTCGTCAGCCTGTTACTGTCTGATCTGGGAAATCTAGTGCTTGGCCGCGGCTCCGAGACGGATCAGTGGTTTCAGGGCCTGGGGCAGCAGTGCATCGACAGGAAGGAGGCGATGGACCGCAAGGCACGGAGACGAGCAGACGAGAAGGACAGGGAGAAGCAAGCACGGGCTTTGGCGGCGGCCAAGCCGAGAGTCATTGAGAAGAAGAAGAGCTGCGGGAACCTTCGGGGGGCGGGAAGCGACGGAGCCAGCGAGCGGGTGGCGGACTCGGCCGAGGGCTTACCGGAGGGGGCAAACGTCTCCGGCGAGTTTCCCTTTGACAAGGCTTTCCGTCGGCTGCTCAATATGTTTTGCGTCCATCCGAACCCTCATGCCAAGCTCAAGGCGCTCAATGAGCTGGAACACCTGATGGCGGCCTCGCTGCTATCCAACGGGTCCAAGCGGCTGTTGCGAGCCAACCGATCTGATGCCGGGTCGAGCGTCGTGGTGGACGAGCAGGTGTCTTCGGGCAACAGTCGGCCGCCACAGCTGGAGGGCACCATCGACAACGTCCGAGAGAGGCGGTCGCAGGCGCTGCAGACGGCATCGGCTGCGATGGGGCCGGCGTCGGCGTCGACACGGAACAGGGCGAGCGGCATCGATTCACGGTCCGTGGCATCGGGCGGGGCGACTACCACCGACGCCATGACGAGGGAGCTTCAGAAGCTGCTACGAGATCCGACGATGCGTCCGCGGTCTCTGTTCCGCGACCTGCAGCTGATTGCATCGCTGGTGCCGCCATCGGTGCTGGACCGGCCGGACCGGGGCAAGGCCTTTTGGAACACGGGTCTGGCGGCGCTGAAGCTCAAGTCGGAGGTTTGTCGGACCATGGTGGAGATGGCGGACGAGGTGATTGCGGCGCACACGCGCGCCCGCAAGTCGACGGCGGTTGGAGGCGACGGCGCGGTCGATGCGGCTCCCATGGTCCAGCAGCAGCCTCCTCCTTCGGCTACAGGGACGCCGCCGCCGCCGGCCATGACGTACGGACTCGCCGACGTGGGCAAGATGTGGGCCATCACGGCCAAGGAAGGGTATCCGACGGCCCAGCGTGAGTTGGCGCTCTTTTACCTGTCGAACCCGGAGTCGGTGGAGAGGACGAC
>NJES01000444.1:0-15730 GCA_002591395.1 Ophiocordyceps camponoti-rufipedis | reverse complement strand
ATTTCATGAGGTAATACGGTAACCTGCGAATACTCGGCCTTCTTTAGCTGACAGGTAGTCGAGATTTTGCTAGTAAGAATCTAAGCAAGCCTTTGCTAGCTCTAGCACTGACTACACTGCGACTAACGGCAATATATATACATAGACTAACCCTAACCCTAACCCTAACCCTAACCCTAACCCTAACCCTAGGGGTAAATGAAGAGTATTTCAGCCGGCTGATAGCAACACCTCGGCTAACCGTCGGCTAAAGTAAGGTTAAGGCTAGGTCTAGGGTGGTAGGGGCAGTCCGGCTGAGAAAACCGATTGTGAACAAAACACATTGTGCTGATAAATACGCCTGGATGCCTGTGCGAGTAGCCTTCATCACGATCTGACATGTAATCGGCTCCCGCATTCTTGGCCCGACAAATTTTTCTTGATCTTCCATCCATCCAACCATCCATCCTTGTTGATCATCGACGCGACCCTGCGGGCGTCCCCGACTTCACCATCCAACACTTGGAGTCTCCTGTTGGCCATCTCTGGTCGACACGCAGCCGTTCGTCCTTGCGTGCCCGACGCCGTGCAGCGCAGCGCTCTTCCGTTACGCGGCAGATTCCTTTCCGTCGGTGGCGCTGGACCAGTTTCACCCGATATCCATCCGACAGAGTCCGATCATCAGCCGTTCGCGATACCGACGCCTGGTTGCTGCCGTCATCGGCTTCCATACATGATCCGTCAGTGTGGGTGATGGGCGATAGCTCGACTCGACAAGTGTCGCTGGGTGCTGGCCGTCGCGTGCACTTGACCGTGAAGTCACTGTCGCGCGACAGAAAGTGGCCGTCTGTGGCCTCGATTTTGGCTGTGTGCTAGTGCACCTGCGACATACCCTCTTAAGGCGTGATGATGGGGTTTCCTGTCGGGCAACCAAGAAGCTTTCAGATAAGTACAATGGCCCAATGGTCAAAGTATGATGATAGCTGACCCACAGTGGAGAGGTTCCGGGTTCGAGTCCTCACGGGTCTGAACCGACGATCGATGATCGACGATGGTTCGGGGTGGAAAAATAGGGTAGCCAATAGAATAGATAATAGTTTTTTGAAAAATAAAATGGACAAAAAATTCGGCTCGATTTTTGGTGTTGTGGTTTGTCGGATTATGCGTGTCGGTGAAGAAGCATGGAGCTTGAGCCGAAGTCTGAAGAGAAGCCTCTTCACATGCCACTGCAACAGACTGTCCCGGAGGAAAGAAGCCTGGCTGTCTCCGCCGTCGATTTGTATGTAAGTGACTCTGATAAGAACAGGACCTCGACAGCCTGCATTGCAATGTCGGATCAAGTACGAACACAACCAGAGTGAGGCTCGGCGCAATGCCACGCACATGCCGCTGGGTAGGGTGAGGCCGTAGCAATAACCAAAGCAATGGGTGAGACAAGGCACGGAATGAGACACAGACAGCGGAAGATTTGTTTTGTCTAACATTTAGGCATGTTTCCCGTCGACAGGTGCCGGATGCTGAGAGCTCGAGGTTACCGCCACGATGCGACGAGCGGGCGCCCCGATGGCGACAAGGCCCTTCCCGGGGCTCAGTATGTGGACGACGGATGCCTAGCCGGCGGTGTGCAAGACGGTAAGGGATCGATCCGTACGTTCCATGTTATTGACGCTAGCATCAACAGCAGCGTGTCTCTCGCCTAGGGCAGGGAGAGGCCTCGACGGACGGCCAGGCTGCAGCATGCGCGTGTCGAGCTACGGCTTGTCTCGGACGGGCAGGGCTCACGTGAGGGGCGCTGTAGGTTGTCTGCTTTTGCTCTTTACCTTGGTGAATGGTGAGAGAGGGGCGGCTCGGGGAGAATTGCGCCATCGGAGTTGCCGTCAGCTTCGACCTCTATCTGGCTGACATCTAGATACTGACTGCAGGGCTGCGTCATGGGCGGCATCAGCTGAGACTGTCGAGATCTGACACATTGATACGACGACGGAAATCGACTCCGACGATCCGGTCCCTTGATTCAAAGCCTCGGCCCCCCTCGCAGAATCTCCAGCAGACATCACTACCAGCCATGAATCGACAGCCTCCTCCCGCCCCGGAAAAGCCCTTCGGCCCGGCATCCGCCCGGGAACTCGACCGCGCCATATCTTCATCCTCCTCTCCCGATGCCCGACCATCTCCGCCCCCGCTCTCGCCTCCCCGTCGGGGCCGGCGCCGCGCCATGCTCGGCCTCGGAGGCGCGGGCGTCACCATCGGGCCTCGCATCACCGCTTTGCCAGCGTGGCTCAAGGACGAGAGCGTGGCGGCGGAGACGGCTGCTGGCGTGGGCGCTTCTTCGGATGATGATACGGAAGCGGCGTCAAGCAACGCCATCGTCAACCGGCAGCTTGCTTCCGAGACGGGCCGGTCGATTCAGTACCGGACTTGCAGCTGGCAGAAGACGGCGGCACTGCTGTTTAGCGAGTACATCTGCCTGGCCATCATGAGCTTCCCCTGGTCCTACAGCTATCTCGGTCTGGTTCCCGGTCTGATCCTCACCATTGTCATTGCTGCTGTCGTGCTATACACCAGCCTCGTCCTCTGGGAACTCTGCCTGCGCCATCCCGAGGTGCGAGACGTGTGCGATCTCGGACAGATGCTCTTCTGGGAGAAGCCATGGGCCTGGTGGGCGACGGCCATCATGTTTGTCCTCAACAACACCTTTATCCAGGGCCTACACGTCCTCGTCGGAGCCGAGTATCTCAACACCATGACCGAGACGCATGCCATTTCCGGCTGTCGAACCGTTCAGTTCTCTCTGATTGTTACTTTCATCTGCTGGGTGGCTTCGCTTCCGCGCACCTTTAGCATGCTTTCCAAGCTCGGGACGGCCGCCGCCTTCTTCACCTTTGTCGCCGTCATTCTCGCCACCGTCTTTGCTGCCGTTCAGCCTCGACCTGCTGGCTTCGATCCCGTCAAGGGAATGCCCTTGTGGACGGCACTGCCGGTCAAGAGCACCACCTTTGTCCAGGGCATGGCCGCCTTTCTCAACATAAGCTACACCTTTATCGGCCAGATCACCCTGCCCAGCTTCATCGCCGAGATGCGTGACCCGCGGTAAGCAAACGCCGTCTTGTCTTTTCACTGTCCATCTGCTAACTTCGTCCAGCGAGTTCCCCAAGTCGCTCTGGGCCTGCACCATTGCCGAGATCATCACCTTTAGCATCGTCGGCGCCGTCATCTACGTCTACACGGGCAATCAGTACGTCAAGTCGCCGGCCTTTGGCTCGCTCGAGGATCTATACAAAAAGGTGTCGTTTTCATTCATGATTCCCACCATCATCTTCCTCGGCTGTCTGTACGCGTCGGTGACGGCCCGCTTCGTCTTCTTCCGCGTCTTCCGCGGCTCGCGTCATCTCAACGACCATACCTTGGTGGGCTGGGGAAGTTGGGGCGGCATCTTGCTGTGCACGTGGATTCTTGCCTTTTTGATATCCCAGCTGATTCCCTTTTTCTCTTCCCGTGAGTATCTCTCATCTCTTGATAATCCCACGGCTAAGACAGCATAGTACTGGCCGTCATGTCGTCTCTATTCGACAGCTGGTTCGGCTTCATCTTCTGGGGCGTCGCCTACTTTCGCATGCGAGACGCCGACCTCGCCGCCGGGTTCCGACGCCGGCCCCTGACCGACATGCTATCCATGGCCCTCAACGTCGTCATCATCCTCACCGGCTTCTTCTTCCTCACCGTCGGAACCTACGCCAGCGTCCAGGGAATCATCGACTCGTTCCGCTCCGGCGAGGTCGGCGGCGTCTTCTCCTGCAAGAGCAACGGCGTCTGAGGGCGTCACGTCCGCGGGGGGGTATATATACGATTCACTTTTCTCTTTCATTATTCTCTCTTGTACTTGCAGCGGCATGAGACTATCGTTTGCTCCGTATTCGAGCGACGGGCAGCTCCATGCACTCTATGGCCCGGAACGGTTCCGTCTGTTGCGGACGGGCACTCACTTGTCGGGACGACAGATTTGAATGGGAGAAGAGGATCCACAATGCCGTGCCGAGCCGGGCCTCGGGCCGAGACGCACGGCCGAGTTTCCGATGGAAGACGGGCGGCTATCCTGTCTCTTCAGACGAGCCCGACTCGGGGCACGATTCTCTGACGGAGGACGGAGGGCAGATAGCGGTAGATAGCGGGCTGATGGCCCGTGTCGTGGCGGAATGAGCGCTTCGAGGCTCTCGTCACTTGTCAGACGCAAGGATCTCGGTGAAGATGTTTCTGTGAGCGGTGTAAGCACGTGCTTTCCGGAAAATCCAGCTGCCGATTCCCTTTCGCCACGCGGTACGTAACTCACCGCCATCCCGATAAGATGATCAATCCGATAAGCAGCGCAGCAAAACATCACCCCCTGATATCTCAACCTCTCCTCCTCACCACCACCACCATCATCATGACCAATCCCCCCCCAAAAGCCCCCTCAGCCACCCCCCCAGACCACGACTTCATCTGGACCTACACCGAAGAACCCCACCGAACCCGCCGCCTCGCCATCATAAAAGCCCACCCCGAAGTAACCAAGCTATGCGGCCCCGAACCTCTGACCAAGTACGTCGTCGCCCTGGTCGTGGCCATCCAGGTGACGACGGCATGGCTCCTCTCCAGCAGCGACTTCTGGACGCTGCGCTTCTGGCTGGTCGCCTACGTCATCGGCGCGACGGCCAACCAGAATCTCTTCCTGGCCATACACGAGATTTCGCATAACTTGGCGTTTCGCTCTCCGCTGGCGAATAGGGTCTTTGCTGTTTTCGCCAATCTACCCATCGGCGTCCCCTACAGCGCTTCCTTTCGAGTTTGTTTCCCCCACTTGTGTATTTATGGATTGGTTTGCTGATGACGGGTAGCCTTATCATCTTACCCATCACAAGTCCCTGGGCGTAGATGGCATCGACACCGATCTCCCCACCGCACTCGAAGCCGTCATCCTCGACTCCCTCCTCGGAAAAGCCTTCTTCTGCACCTTTCAAATCTTCTTCTACGCCATTCGCCCCATGACCGTCTACCGCGTCCCCTTTACAAAACTGCACGTCTTCAACGTCATGGTCCAACTCCTCTTCGACCTCGCCATCGTCCGCTTCCTCTCCCCCACGGCACTGGCATACCTCATCCTCTCCTCCTTTCTCGCCGGGAGCCTCCACCCCCTGGCAGCGCACTTCATAGCAGAGCACTACGTCTACGACCTCCCCCAGCATCTAACCCGACAGCTCTCCTCCTCCAGCGCGACCCCCGTCCCAGAAACATTCTCCTACTACGGCCCGCTGAACTGGCTCACCTACAACGTAGGCCTCCACAACGAACACCACGACTTCCCCGCCATCCCCTGGTCCCGCCTCCCGACGCTGCGCAGAATCGCGGACGAGTTCTACCGCGACCTGCCCTGCCATACCAGCTGGTCGTATGCGCTTTGGCGCTTCATCTGGGATGATGGCGTGGGCATGACTTGTCGGGTCAAGAGGGAGAGGGCTAAGAAGGGGAGGTGGGCCGAGTCTGAGGTTCAGGCTTGATGTTTGGGGTTGAATGAATTGATGTTTCATTTTGTTCCTTGTTAGATGAATCAAGAAGAATATCTTTAGACACCTTCGTGCCTACCGGTCTCAACCAAAATAACCCGATTCTACAGCCCACAGCAAACAAGACACTACAACTCAACCGACGAATGCACAATCAATAACGCGTACGTAGCTAAAGTAACCGAAACAACCTCCTTCTCAACTACCACCCACCAACCGCCCGTCCCGTCCCCGTCCCGCGCCCAAGAAAGGGGCTCCTTTATCCCAAGGCGGCCACGGCTTGCCACAGCTACCAACGTCACTCCTCTGTTTCTCTTCTTGCCTGTGGAGCGGTGCTCTCTTAGCCGTCGCCTCTCCTCCGCCCATCGTCGTCGTCATGGTCGTCGTCATTCACCGTGTACTATAAACGGGTGCCGTAGTAGTAACTAGAGGCCCGGACGAGCCACCGCCGGTATTGGCGATATCCTGTACAGCCGACGCCAGCACCTCGTGGCTAGAAGAAGAAGTAGGCGAGCAGGAAGCTCAGTAGACAGAGAATGGCCACCACCTGCACCGGCACACCGTCCGCCTGCTTGACGGCCTGCGCGACGGGACCGCTCGTCGTGGTGCTCTCGCTGACGCCGGCCTTGGAGCCGCGCTGGCGGAGAGTGTTGTCCTTGAGCATCACGATCTGGGCCTCGGCCTGGGCCAGCTTGGCCTTGAGCTCCTCGTACGTCGACTGGGCGGATTCGGACACGGTCGTGGCCGCTTGCGAGACGGCTGACTTGGGACGCTCCGACTTTGCGTCTGCGTTGTCGAAGGAAGACTCGGCCGAGTAGGAAGGAGGGGGGTTCGAGTCCGTGGTGCCTCGAGGGGACGAGTAGGTGCGCGACGTGGGCGTATCGCTGACGTTTCGCTGGGCTTTGTCAGAGCGAGGCTGCTTGCCGGCTGAAGAGTAACCCACCCCATTCACCATCGACTGCCTGTTTGGAGTCACGGTCCCGGCCTGAGGGACGGAAGCGCCGTGATCGGAGCCGGCGGCAGGCAGCCAGTTGACACGGATTTTGCGCTCTTGAATCCGCTCCTTTTCCGTCGACTCGAGCTGCCGGAGTCAGTTGGTCTCTCAACTTACGCCAGTTCTTCGACTTACCACCAAAGCAATGCTCGCAAACTCCTTGTCGGCCGTAATCGGCGCCGACTGAACGAGAAACTTGTCGCGACATTTGGCGTCGAGCGGAGGATCCGTCTTCATGGCCTGTAGAAGCACTACAGACAGTCAGCTCGGAGCGTCAATGACAGACGGATGGCGTACCCGTGACATCGAACCTCTGGCCCGGCTCGATGCGGCCCGCATTCGGTCGAACGCAGTATCTTGAGATGTCAGAAGGCAGACGAGGGAAAGGAACCGAGATGGACCAACTGTTTCGGAGCAGTCGTCTTGACCTGGGATGAGTTAGCAAGTCACAGCTTTACCCGGACCAGGAGACATACCTTGAAGGCGAGAGGCGTCGTGGTCGGGTTCTTGATGGTCAAGATCTGCGAGACCTCGACGGTAAAGGGGCCTAACAGCCGATCAGATGCGCCAATGGCTGCCCCAAGCGACGAGACTCACGGCGAAAGTTCAAGTCCTGAGGCTCGATGTCAACCGACATGATGGGCGCCGCTGACGATGCTGCTAAGGATGGCTGAAGCGTCACCAAGACGGGTTCGAGCAGTGTCGAGCAGCAGCAGGGTCGCGTAGGAGGCAGGAGCAGCAAACAAGAGCGAGGATACAAGAGGATACGTCGACAGGGGCTCAGGTGGCGCGGCTGAAGTGAGCGATGCAGGAGGCGGAGGGAAGATGAGGCTCGGTCGGAACAGGCGAGGCGGACGGATCAGGCCGAGGTGCCAATTGCCACAAGCAGCGGGCCAATCAGCGCGAGTGTCGGGGGGCGTCGGGCCGGGGGAGAGGGAAGTAGAGGTACTGCGGGGCTGGGGGGGGAGACTGGGGGTGTTGAGGTCTCGGGTACATGGTGGTGATGAGCTCGGTGACAGCCTGGCCTGATTGCGGCGATTGCGGCACTCTGCTGGTAGGTATTCTGATGGTGACTACAATTAGGTAGTTACGGAGTTGTATATGCAGCTGTAGGTAGATGCTCGTCGAGTTGCATTGCTTCGCTCACTGCCGCTGTCGGCTACAAAGAGTTGCCGTTTCGTCCGGTTCCTCCGCCGTTTGCCGTTGATACGGTTGAAATAACAACTCTGAAGAGCTATCATTCATGTTCGTGTTTCGAGGCCGTTGACGTAATTCGAGATGCAAGACTATAAAATTGAAAAGAAATGCCTCGGCGTTCACCTCTGTGCCATCACCCTCTACCGGTCCGTCGTAGTTCTGTTCTTCTAGAACGTCGTCTGCTTTGTAATCAAAGCTATTCATCACTCAACCCACCCCATCGCAGCCCTGCGTCACCAACTTCAAGCTTCACCTCTCGTCACAGCCACCACTCAAGATGCCTTCCGATCTGGACCAGCTGCTCGACATGGGCTTCGAGAAAGCCCGCGCCGAAATGGCCGTGAAAAAATCCGGTGGCCGTGCGTATCCCTACAGCTACCTACGTCACCCCGCTAACGCCGGCTCAGTCCAAGGCGCTCTGCAGTGGCTGGAGGACAACCAGGAAAAGTCGCTGGAAGAGATTCAAGAAGCTTCCAAAGATGCCAACGAAGACGAAGACGAGGCCGAGACGAGGGCCAAGATTGCAGAGCTGGAGACTGGCAAGGCTCAATCGCTGGTTTGCAACGAGTGTGGCAAGCGTTTCCGCAACCAAGATCTGGCAAGCTACCATGCCACCAAGACGTCGGTCACTTGTTTGAAACTGTGATGAGTTGCTGACCTTTACAGAGAACACACCGACTTTTCCGAATCGACCGAAGAAATCGCCCCCCTGACCGAAGAGGAGAAAAAGGCCAAGCTGGACGAACTCCGAGAGCGCCTCAAGGCCAAAAAGGCCGTACAGTCCGTTCAGGACAAGGAGGATCAGAAACGAAACGAGGTAGACTCCATGCCGCCGCCTACCCGACACACGCTGACGATGACCAGAAAATCCGCCAAAAGGCCACAAAGGAGACGCAAGACGCAAAGGAAGAGCTCCAGCGCAAGGAGCAGATGAAGGAAGTCGCCCGCAAGCGCCAAGAAAAAGCCGAAGACATGGAGGCCAAGAAGCGCATCAAGGCCAAGATCGAAGCCGACAAGGCCGAGCGACGCCGCAAGGCTGACGAGGCCAAGGCAGCTCGCGACGGCAAGGTTCCCGAACCGCAGCCGTCTGCGGTGCAAACTCCGGCTGCTCCCGCCGCACAGCCCAGATCGGACCGCAACGAGGCTAGACTCAGGCTTCAGCTGGCGTCGGGCAACATTACCAAGACGCTGCCGGCGGGAACGACGTTGTTTGAGCTGGCACAGATGGTTCAGAGCGAGACGGGAAACGCCGTCACCAGTTTCTCTACGACGCTGCCGCGCAAAACTTTTGAAGGCGACCTCGACATGTCCAAGACGCTCAAAGAGGCTGGCCTGGTGCCGTCGTCGGTACTCATCGTAAAGTAGTTGGAACTGCGCAGATTGAACAGCATGGCTATGGCGTTTGGTTCTACAAAGTCGTTTGCGGGATAAGGGCGACTGGCTGATACAGAATGCGAGATGATTGCTTGAGAGATAACAAGGACGTCGAGGCGGAACGGGGCGCGACGTGGGCACAATGGCTGGGTTCACATGGAGTTGTGAGGTGATCAGATAGGCCGGCCGTTTTGTACGCCTGAACCCCGCTGCTTCGGCCAGGGCTGCGGCTCGTTGCTAGCAAAGTCATATCCGAAGAACAGAGACAAGCAGCATCTCCACGATAAACGAATTCAGCCTGTATTCGTACGTCCGCAGGAACCGACGCGCCCTGTCCACGTGTGGTGGATCGCTAAACCCCAAAACCATGCAGTCCAGGTAAAGTAAGGGAAGTGTCGTGCGAAGCGTTTAGTCAAACAGACCGAAGCCCATGTCCTCGTCCGACTCGTCTTTCTCTGCAGCAGTGTCAGCGGGAAAAGACCTGGACTGGGATCATAACGCACCCTCTTCCTTCTTTTCTTCCGCGGCGGGAGCGGCAGCGTCACCGCCTGCAGGGGCAGCACCTCCGGCAGCCGGGGCAGCACCGCCTCCAGAGCCGACGTTGACGAGCAGCTCCTTGACGTCCTTGCCAGACAGCGCCTGCGCCAGAGTCAGCCAGCCGCCTCGAGTCTCGTCGACGTTCCGTTCGTTCTCGACAGCAATCGTACCTTGGCGAAGATGCTGGTCCAGATGGGCTCGACCTCCTCGACCTTGGCAGCCTTGATCAGGGCCTGGAGCTTGTCGGCCTGCACAAGTTAGCGGACGATGCGTCGCGATAGGGAGCGACAAACGGTAATCTCAGCGCCCTCATCGGCGAGAATCAGCGCCGCGTAGGACGAGGCTTGCTCAGCGTGGGAAGACATGTCTATTGACGAAGTTGGCGATGATAGAGCTGTAAATTGGTCGAACAAAAGCGGGCTGGCCACAGAATATTGCTGCAGGGCTTGGAGACCTAGACCGTAGACGCTTACGTGATGGACCTCGTCCCGATGGTTCTTCCGAGCCCCGCGTCGATTACGCTTTGGGATGTGGTGACCCCTCGCCCCACCATGGGATGGCATCACCGGGTCTAGTTGAGTTCAGCCCTTTCCGGCCATTTTTACTCATCATCTTCTCCAGCCTGATAGCAAGCAACGAACAAACACGGCTGCTGGCTGGATTGCTACAGCGTAAAGTACACAAGATAGCGGTTCATATCTGACGGACTCGCCTCCGCTCGCGCCTTCCACCGAAGCTGCCCGCCGCTGTCATGGACACGCCTTCGGCTCCGGCGCCGCGGGATGCCCGGGAACAGGCCATCCTCAAGCGCCTCGAGGAGATTCGCGATCAGTTGCTGCTAATCAAGCAGGATCGCACCAAGTATATCCGCAGCCAAGACATCATTCCGCTCTACGACCAGACCATCGATCAGGTCAAGGAGCTCAACGCCGCCCGTGCTGAGACGGGCAACAAGGAGGAAAACAGACGTATGTGCTTCCATGGCGATTTTGCTACATCATCTCTTCTCTACTGACTCTTGGTAGTCGACAGGGTTCTGGAAAGCTGTTTTCAGCTGCTGTCGCTCTTCTACTTGACCATTGGTCGCAACAACGAGGCCCCCGCCACGTACGCTCTGACGTCGACCATTAAGCGGCTGCTGGATCACCTCGACGAGACCAATCTCTACTCGGCCAAGGATCTGGAGAGCATCAGCGCGACGCTTAAGAAGCTGTCCGATAGCATCAGCACCGCCAAAGACCAGGGGGCCGAGGCTCGACATTCTCCCTTTCTCCTCACCCTGCTGGCCAAGAGGATCGAGCTATGCCAGGCGACGCTGGGAACTCTTCAGAAACGGCTGGAGAGGATCGCGGAGCCGCTGCTGGCGACGCACGAGCGATTGATATGCATACTCCGTCAGATATCCCTGGCAAATACAAAGGCCAAGGTAATTGTCAAACATGATCCGAGACTGTCTTTTTGTCTGACCGTGACGCACTCAGTTCTCCGCGACAGACGTGCAGAAGCTGCGCAAGCAATTGGTCGAAATCGGCGACAGGCGCAAGGACGGCAAGTTTACGGCCGAGGACGGCTCGGAGCCTCGTGGCAGCCCCGAGATATGCCAGTTGTATGACAAGTGCATCCTTTGGTCGGACATGGTGCTGGATCGGTATGATGTCTGTTCGCGTGCGTACTGCTCTTCTGACTTTGATCAGCAAGGGCATGGTTCCCGATCAATGGCGGCCGACATACGACGTCCTCGTCGGGATTCGCAACGACCTCGAGAAGCTTTCCCTGACGCAGGCTTGGTCCCTGCGCGAGACGGACCTGTACGACTTCCAACGCCAGCTGGACAAGATTGACGAGAGCCGGCAAAATGGCAACTTTCACGACGACAAGGGGAGGCCGGCGGATCTCTGGACGCAGCGGACGATGCTGTACCTGATCCGACGGAGTTATGCCTACATTTACTCATTCATGCTCGCGTCGGAGCCGGTCTCGGAAGCGCTGCTGCCTGTTTACAACCAGCTGCAGACGCTGAAGCGGTGCCTCATGGAGGTTCAGCACAACGGAGGCGTCTCGTCGGTGCGGGAACTGTATCCGTACAGCATGAAGGTGCGACATTCGGTCTGGATGTCTGACGATTACTGACCGCCGACAGTTGAGCTCGATGGACAAGATGAGAGTCGACGGCAAGTTTGTCATCAACGGCGACGTTCCGGAAGGGCAGTCGAGCGTCAGCGATCTGATGGACGAGTGCTTCCACCTCAACAACTATTTGCGAGCTTCGGCAGAAGCTGCCAATGGGGACACAAAATAATTTTTATTGCCGGCGACTCTTTAAGTCCACTGTTCGCTCTGCTTTGTTCCGGTTCTGCTCGTTACAGACCACCTGTGCCTGGTTGGAGGTGGCTTTATGGTTTCAGGGCTGTCTCGGGAGAGCGTTGTTTTTTATCTGGAGGCTTTTCCTTTTGTTTCGGAAGTCTCGGGTCTGCCTACGGGCTGCGTTTCTCATGGATGTAGCTCAGGATCCGGGATCGGCAAGAATCGGCTTTCCAGCGATGGCAATGGGCAAAAAGTCAATGGCGGGTAGGCAGATTCTGCCGATGCCTGTATGAAATAGGGACGAGTAATACGGAGTTGAGAAGGCATGGCTCGAGGGCCAGCTGGATTGGCTCTAAGGGTTCCTGAAGACACACTTGTAGGGGTAAATGATGGCCTGCGAGACAGCGGTCAGCAGGGGTGCGGACTGCGGCGTCAGGCTAGAACCTTTTCGAGATCCCAGACGCCGGAAGTGACGTAGATGTCGTCTGCCAGCAATTTTCGAGCATCTTCTGGCGACTGGGCGAGGCAGATGATGGCGCTGCCCGTGATTTCGATCTTGGAAGGGTCGTCATCGGCGGGAAGGGAGTTGAGCAGAGCACCTAAAGGTTGGATGAGCGAATCGAACTCAAGGAGGGAGAGACGGAGGGCGGACCGCCCATTTTGAAGATGCCGGCGTCGACTTTGGGCTTGATGTTTTCGAGATGGGTGCTGTGAAGGTTAGAGAAGGACTCGGAGAGGAGATGGCGTCATACGGTCTCACTTGTAGGCGTTTGTGCTGCATGCCGGGCTTGTCGTGAATGATGACGAGGAATTCGTGCTTGGAGGCCATGGCTCGGGCGTGGATTCGGGGGAGACGACGGGGAGAGATGGAGAGGCGGAGGGGAGGCGGCATTCGATGTATGTATGTATTCATAAGCTGGTTTGAAGCTGACGAGGGTGGTGAGGTATAAGTAGTTGCTGTACGAGGCACAGGCAGCTAGCTGGATGTAGTTGGACGACGAGGATGACGCCGTCACGCGCTTCGGATGGAGGCCGGCATCGGAGGCTGGTCGGGACTCGGAGGGCTGAAGGCTTCCGGATTGGGCGGCTTCGGCGGATGGGATTGGTTTGCGGGGGGATTCTCGGCTGGGGTTTCTCCGAGAGGGCATTGAGACGGTCTGCGGCAGTCGAAGGACTAGCAGGGGATGTAGGATGGAGGTGAAGGATGGCTGGGATGGATGGACTGATAGGCTGTTCAAGGCAATGCATCGAGTCTGCATCAAGCATGCCCAATCTGAATCTGCATCGTCGGCTTACGTACGCGCGGAGATACCGGGGCGATACTTTGTCTAGCGCGGAGACCAAGCGCAGACGCGGAGTCGCTGTCAGGTCCATGCTCACCTTAGTTTGTCTTGTGCCATGATGCACGCCCTCGGCCTCCTTGATCCTTTCATCAATCGACTTCGACTCTGGCGATACCTGTGACTTTACAGAGGCGTCTTCTGCGCCAGCTCCCACCGGATAGCACGCGAATTCTACTCCGAGCCGACGCCGTCACTGTTCTCTGTTTATACGAACCTCCTCCGAGCCTCCCTACGACTCCACGAGCCTCCTGAGCCTCACCTCGGAGCCTCCCTCCTGCGCCTCGCCCTCGGCGCTCTACCCTTCATGCATCACTAACTGGCCTTGTTTCCCAGCCAGCCGTCGCACGTCATGGCCGAGGTCGAGTCCTCGCTCTCCTTCGGCTCCACGCTCAAGGTGAGTCTCGATGGGCGCTTCTCAGCCCCGGCTGACGCGTCGTCAGGATGGCTTCAGGCCCGCCAGCGTTTGGCTCGGCTACAACATTACCTGGCTCGACGAGGTTCAGCAGTTTTACCGCGATCGCGCCGTCATCGAAAAGGAGTATAGCACGAAATTGACGGCCCTCGCCCGGAAATACTATGAGAAGAAGAATAAGAGGTCGCCGCTGCTGAGCGTCGGGGAGTCGCCCGCCATGACGCCCGGCTCGGTGGAAAAGTGCGCTCACATCGCTAAAGTTGCCCTGTTCTCGCTGACGATGGCTCTTCAGCGCCTCTCTCAATGCCTGGTCTACCCAGCTCAGCACCCTCGAGTCTCGGGCAGCGGAAAACGATCGGTTCGCCAACAATCTCGTCTCGCACGTGGCCGAACCCCTCAAGATGATGAGCGCCCGCTTCGACGACCTCCGCAAACGACACGCCGAATACGCAGACAAGCTCGTGGCCGAACGCGACGCCTCGGCCGCCGAGCTGCGCAAGGTCAAGGCCAAGTACGACGCCGCCTGTCTCGAGGTAGAGGCCAAGCGCAAAAAGTCGGAGTCGCAGTCGGACAAGGCCAAGGCTCAGAGCGCCTACCAGCAGCAGATTCTCGAGATGAACGACGCAAAGAACACGTACCTCATCGCCATCAACGTCGCCAACCGGCAGAAGCACAGCTACTACAACGACTACATGCCCGAACTCATGGACAGCCTGCAGGATCTCAGCCACTTTCGCGTTCAGAAGCTCAACGACGTCTGGACCGTCGCCGTACACCTCGAGGACGAAGCCCTGGTGCAGGCGCGCGTCCTGATGGAGAGCCTGGCGCTCGAGATTCCGCGAAACGAGCCGCACCTCGACGCCGTCATGTACATGCGCCACAATCTCGGCTCCTCGACCGAGATGGCCGATCGCGAGTTTGAGCCGAACCCGGTGTGGCACGACGACGACGCCATGGTGGTCAACGAGACGGCAAAGGTTTACCTGCGCAACGTCCTGACCAAGTCCAAGGCGCAGCTCAGCGACCTGCGGCGCGAAGTGGACAAGAAGCGACGAGAGGTGGACGCGGCCAAGGCGCTCAAGAGGCGCGTCCGCGAAGGCGCCGAAAAGAACAAGGACGAGGCCGAGGTGGTGCGCTCCTTGTTCGCGCTGCAAGAGGAGCTGCACGCGCTGGACCGCCGCCGACTGACGGCCGAGGTCGAAGTCTCGACGATAACAGGCGCCGTCGGCGACGTGACGCTGGGGGCCAAGAACCACAACTTCAAGGGCCAGACGTTCAAGATGCCCACCAACTGCGACCTCTGCGGCGAGCGCATCTGGGGTCTCAGCGCAAAGGGCTTCGACTGTCGCGACTGCGGCTACACCTGCCACAGCAAGTGCGAGATGAAGGTGCCGGCCGACTGTCCGGGCGAGCAGACAAAGGAGGAGCGCAAGAAGCTCAAGGCCGAGCGTCAGGAGGCGGCCAACCGGTTACTGGCGCCGGATCCGCGACCAGCGCACGTAGCAGAGCCGCCGCCGCCGCCATCGTCATCGGCGCTGGTGCGCTCCGACACGATGAACTCGCTGAGCTCGGCCTCGGCGCGACGACCGGGCGGACCGCGGACGCCGACGACGGATGACGGGCAGGACGGATCGACGAGGACGGGCAGCACGTCGGCAACGACGCCCACCACGCTCTCCTCTGGCGTGCGGAGTCCGACCATGGGGGCGCGCAAGAGGGTCATGGCTCCTCCGCCGGCGGCGTATATCGGCGAGGGGGGGGCCAATGGCGTGGTCAAGGAGGAGGAGAGGAAGAAGGGGAGGATGGTTTATGCGTTTGAGGGGAGTGGTGAGGGGGAGCTTTCTGTGCCGGAGGGGAGGGAGGTTACGCAGTTGGAGGCTGATGGTGAGTTGTTGTTTAGTGGGTTGGTGATGGCTTTGCTGACGTTTGAAGATGGATCTGGTTGGGTCAAGGTGCGGGCTGGGTATAAAGAAGGCATCGTGCCTCTCAGCTACGTCGACTTTTCCTCCAGCCCATTACCGACAACCTCAACCTCAACCTCAACCTCAAC
>NJES01000443.1:0-15759 GCA_002591395.1 Ophiocordyceps camponoti-rufipedis | reverse complement strand
GGTGGTGGTGGTGGTTTGGTGGGATGGTGGTTGGTTGTTGTTGTTGGGGTGGTCACGTGGGTGTAGGGTAGGTTGATGGAGATGATGAGCTGGCTTTAGAGGCACTTCAATGTGTTTGAAGAATTGGGTTCCTCTGTTTGTGAGGTCGTGTTGAATGAGGCGTTAATTGTATGACTTTTGAAGAAGCACATAATTTCTATGAGAAACAATGAGCAGCTTATGCTCAAAGTTCCGTGTACGTGTAGATCGGTCTGTCAGATGGTCGTCTGTTGTCGTCTTTGGAATGACGCCATGGTGTTTTGTACGGCGGTCAAAGGCTTGACGAGAAGACCAGAGCCCATACGTATGAGACCCGACGAGAGGATAGGGCAGCATCGGCATACTGCACGTGCAGCAACAACCTCACTGCACATGGGCGTTGAACCCGGCTCCTCGCCTGGCTCAACAAGCATCGTAACGACATCTGGAGCCTCCCACCTCGACCCGTGCCTCCACGAAAGCGCATGAAACTACACCAGCAACTCGCCCGCTCCCCAGACGGGCGGAGGAAGGCTTGACTCGCGGCTGGCAGTTTCAAAAGTCAGTTTCCGCACTACCGCGTTTCATTATGCCGTCTCCGGGTCTTGATCTCTTCTCGGGACGGGGGTTTCGTCCCTACTCGTTGTTTGGAGACTGGGAGTTGAGATGTTGGCTCTTTTCAGGGTCTGAGTTGGTGACTGAGCTAGCTTTTCCGGCGGTCTCGTGAGCTAGACGAAGAATCGTCAATACGAAAGATGCCAATCTGTGTCAAGAAGACTTGATGCGTGCTGTTGGACATCTCACATTGAACAGAATCGAATAGCTCAACACATTACACCCATGTAAGCCAGCCTGCCAACTTCCCTCACCTTCAACGCCCTATTAAACAAGTCCAATTCTACATGTAGCGCCCGTCTTGAGACTGGACCGAAACCAAGCCCCCGAAACCAAACCACCAAGGGAATAGCTCCGCCCGGCAACACTATAGACGGCTTCGGATGACATTGATGACGGCGAGAGTCGTCCCGGATGGATGAGATGCTCTTACTCGTGCACTTCAACGTCCCAAGGACGGCAGGATGCTTGAGTCGTCGTCGCTGGGGATTTCTCGTTGATATCGACTATTAATATGTCCCGGGATTCTGTACATCTTTGGTCCTGATAGACTCTACTTCTAATCGATCATCCGTCTTACTCTCACCTATCGCCATAATGCGTCTTCTCTACTCTCACCTTATTGGGCTATCAGTGCTGGCCGCAGCCCCAACATGTTTCGCGCAGTCAGATAAACCCAGCCTGACAGTCAAGGAGATCAAGGTCAGTTCCCAAAACCATGAGATGCATGAGTTCAAGTCACTAAAGCCCATGAAAGCCTGAAATCTGCGGCAATGCTGCGTCGTTCGCCGGCTACGTCAAGTTCCCGCCCAACACCATGAAGCTCATAACGCAGCCCAACAACATGAACTTCTTCTACTGGTACTTCCCCGCGCAGGAAAACCCACAGGATGCTCCCGTCGTCGTCTGGCTCAACGGCGGGCCCGGGGCGACGGACATGATGGGCGTCTTTGCCGAAGTTGGACCCTGCACCCTCGACAAAGATCTCAAGCAGACGCCCAACCCCAACTCGTGGAACAAGAAGCATAACATGCTCTTTATCGATCAGCCGCTTCATGTCGGCTTCAGCCATGATACGCCGACAAAGGGCTTTCTCAACGTCACAAATGGACAAATCATCATTCCAAACGAGAAGAAAAAGGTGCCCGAGGGCAACGAGATTGTCCCCGGAACCTTTAGCTCGCAGGATCGCGCGTCGACGGCCAACACGACGACCAACGCAGCCCGTCACTTCTGGAACTTCATGCAGGTCTTCAAGCGAGACTTTCTCAAGGATCATCCCTCCAACAACAAGCTCAGCATCTGGGGCGAGTCATACGGAGGCCAGTACGCCCCTATATTCGCCCGCTTCATCCAGGACCGGAACGTTGAGGTGAATCAAGCGTCCAACGACTCGCAGCTCAACGACTCGGAGCCCATCGAGCTGTCAACCGTCGGCGTCATGAACGGCTGCGTTGACGAGCAGACGCAGGCTCTCTCGCGGTCCGAATTTGCCTTTAACCAGAATACATATGGCATTCAGCACATCTCCCAGGGCCTGCGTGATCTCTCAGCCAAACTCTTCTATGACCTGTCCGGTTGTAGGGATAAGCTGCGTCAGTGCAAGAAGATTGGCCTCCAGCTAGATCCTTTATCCACTGGAAGCAACGGCATCGTCAATGGGGCTTGCCACGCGGCGACCATGATGTGCGGGTTTATGGACAAGGCCTTCTCTAACCAGACGGACAGGAGGTCGACGTTTGACATGACGCAGTGCCTACTCAACAACTACACGCCTCAGGAGTTCTACCGCGAGTATCTGAGTCAGGAGAGCATCATGAAGGAGCTGGACGTGCCCGTCAACCTCACCGACTTTTCCCAGGCCGTTAATCAGGCCTTCCACAAGACCGGAGACTCTTCCCGCGGAAACCTCAGCGTCATAGCCTCTCTCCTCAACGAAAACATCCCGGTAGCCATGGTGTACGGAGACCGAGACTGGGTCTGTAACTGGAAGGGTGGCGAAGAGGTCAGCTTACGTCTCAAGCACGACAACGCCCCGGCCTTTGGACGCGCGGGATACGCGGATGTCAAGGGAGACAATGACAAGGTCGTCGGCCAGGTCCGCGAAGCCGGCCTGCTCTCCTTCACCCGCGTCTTCCAGGCGAGCCACTTCGTAGCCGCGTCGCAGCCGGAGGCGGGCTTGGCCATCTTCCAGCGGGCCATGGAGCGCAAGGACATCGCAACGGGGCAGACGTCGGTGACGAACGAGTTTGCCACCGAGGGCTCTGTTGAGTCTACGGCTTCGTTTGAGAAGCCTGCTGTGATTCCGCCCGTGTGTCACTTCTTGTCGCTGGGCGAGACTTGCGGTCAGGATCAGATTGACGCTGTTGTCAACGGAACGGCTGTGATTGAGGGGGGGATTATCACGAGTCCGGGGCTTGCGGCTGGGGAATGCCCGACTTAGACTCCAAGCAACTGCTGGATAGATGAAATACGTACGTTTATTTACTAAGATTACATGTAACAGTAAAAAGATGAAAAATAGATGCCATGGATCTGCACTGAACCAACGATGCTCAAGCCCAGCCCAGACCTGCATTGAACCCATCTATCAAGGCATAATGAAGCCCTTTAGCAACCCCACGGACAGGTACAGTCGCTCTGAGCGCCAAAAGCCTTGCAACACTTCCGAAAGGTAGAAAGCCCATCAGTCATGGAAGGTAATGAGCAGTCCTTGTCGGTGCTCAGCTGTCCATGGGCCCCGTTGCAACACACATGCGTCAGTCTGTCTTCCTGGAGTCCCTCATGGAAGCATTTGCAGGCGTTGGCGGCGGAGGAAAAGGCTGTGGCGTAGGCGAGGGCGAGTGAGATCTGCATTCTGGTCTTGTTGAGGTTGGCGAGGTGAGTAGGTGGATATGTGTATATAGAATGTTGAGACGAGAGGCTTGATGAGGCCTTGGGGTTGTCGAGCCTTGAAGTGCGCTCTGGGACTACATATACCGCTCTTCTGTGAGTAGATGGATGTTGTCCGAGGCTTGAGGTGGGAACACATCAATGTATGTATGCTTCAACTGTTGAAGTTGTGCCCGAAACCACACCTCTACATGTAACTAGTATGCCCAGGTGACCCGTTTCAAGTCAAAGATCGACCGATGACCGGCCCGTATTGAACAAACAGGAGCGTCACCTCAATGTCACCGGATCTCTATGTTCCAAGAGCCGCGCTCGCACCTTGACGATCGACTCAGCCTACTGCTCATCGCTTAAACACCAAATGGAGTGACGAGACATTGATCCCACTTTCTTGATCCCTGGCTCCCTACCATATCTCAAAAGTCACCGTCCATATGCTGCCCCCTTATGCCCCCCCCCCCCCTCTAATGCCTTCGATATTGAACCGTATACTTCAATACACGCAACCCGCAACCCTGCCGAGCTTGCAGCAGAAACCTCACGCCAGAAACGCGTCCCTAGCCCTAACCACCAACAGTCCCAAAGCAGCGTATTACAGTAAACACTCATGCTCAGATGTAGACCACGCGGCTACACTTTGTACTCGAAAAGGGCCGTCCGGCCGAAAAGACATAGTTTCCCAGCCACTCAGTGCGGAAGCCAGCTTGGCTGTAGATGAAGTAGCACTGCGTACGCCCTCTCCGTTTCAGTGAACCACAACCGGACATGAGAGGGGACAGGGGGACAAGGGAGAGAGGTTTACCTCCCATCTCCGCCGATACGCCTCTATGACGTCCTCGTTGGCATCCGGCCTGGTCTTGAGCAAGACTTCTCTCGTGGAGAGCCAGTTGCTCTCAAACCTTTTTTGCCAGTGTTGCAGCGTCCGTACGTAATGCGGCCCGATGGACTCGACGGTTTCGACCTCGAGCTGATGGTCTGATCCGTCGTTCATGGCCGTCAGCAGGTCGTGGATGGTATGCAGATGGCCTCCGGGGAAGATGTAGCGGGCGAGGAAGCTATTTGCGTAGGTTTTTGAAGATGATTCCCTGTACGGATGCGTTCAATGGCTAAGTCGTCCTGGTCATAGACTGGCTTTTGCTCACTTGCAAGTGGTCATGGCCTGCATCACCACGACGCCCGTCTGCGGCTTCAAGAGGGCAGACACCTCGCTGAAGAAGCGTGTGATGGAGTCACGGGCGACGTATTGCACCATCTCGACGGAGACGACGCGATCATAGCCCCCCTTCACCCTGGGAACTTCCCGATAGTCGCAGACGATGATGTCAATCCTGTCCTGCAGGCCGGCAGCCCGGATGCGAGCCTCGGCATAGTGCTTCTGCTTGGTCGACAGCGTCACACCCGTGACTCTGCATCCTGTTTGCCTGGCTGCCTCGATGGCCAGGCTGCCCCATCCGCACCCAATATCGAGCACGTGGTGGGAAGACGAGATGGAGGCCTTGTCGATGATGTTTTGAACCTTGCGCTGCTGTGCCGATTCGAGGGACTCGTCGCTTTCGCCGGACCAGAGCGCTGACGAGAAGTTCATGTCGTTGGATAAGATGTTGGTGAAGATGTCGTTGGGTTCGTTGGGATCGGATGAGAGGCTGAGACGCAACTCGGCCAGAGTCTTGCCCTTGTCGAAGCAAATAGAGGCCAGCAGACGTATCATGTGCGTGGTGAGGCTGTTGGAGCCGCACGTATCTATACTTGCTTTGTATCGCTGTGAACAGAGTCATTGGATTGCACTTGGGTTGGCTTAATGAGAAGGGGGATCCAGGGGCTTACACAAGACAGACGGAGGAGATCAGAGCACTGAGCCTCTCGCAGCATAAAGGCTTCTGCAAACCCCTACAGAGAACGGCCGCCCTCAGCGCAGTCCAGCGAGGAGTCAACCCAAGGAGACACAACGAACCAGCTCCATCGACTGAAGACACTTTGCGTAGAAGCGGACGTCGTCGACGATCAAGTCGACGGGCTCGTCACCATCAGGCCGCCCAACCACCACGTCCGGCTCATCGTGACCGAGATGGCGGAACTTGACACGGACCTGGCCATGGCGGATGCGGCCCAAGGCTCGGCAGACGAGTCGTCGGGAGAGTGACTGCAGCCAGGTCTCCGTCGCCATGGCTTGTTTGTCGTACGGCGATGGAGACAGATTGATCAAGATGGGGGAACGAGGCCGCTTTGACTGGATGGCAATGGTCAGTTGTGCAGAGACAGTTGGACGATCGAGTCTGGGTCTGGTGTAAGCCTTGACTACATGTAGAGGCTGCCCGACGATTGTAGCCGGCTTTATTAACCAGTCGCTGGTGAGTATGAGTCGTGACTGACTGCAGATTACGTGTAAGACGGGTGATAGGGGGACGGCTTTGGGTACGAAGCCGCATCTGCAGCCACCGCCGACCCTTGAAGCTGTTCTCCTCGTCTCTATTCGTATGCATGTAGGTGTGTATGTCCTGACGTGTAATGTCTGACGCGAATACGCCCTGCCCACACACATAAAGCCCCGTATCCTCTCCCCGACTCTCCCGTCCAGTCCTCATCTCCACCAGCTCGGTCAAGGCCGAGACGCTGCGTCAGGCCAAACGGGCTCATCGCCGCCGGGACCCTGGTGCTGGCTTCCAAGGGCCGGAACGTCGAGCCGGCAGTCCGTTTGCAGCACGGCCTTTGCTTCGGGGCTTGCGGCTCTTGCAGACCGCTTTCTCAGGCCTTGACCACGAGGACCACCGGGACACGAACTCGTACAGCCGTTGTGGCGGGATGAGCAAGGGCGAGAGTACGGATATCATGTCCATGCAGCCTCGTCCTATACACACATGTACGTGGTTCTCACGACAAAACGACTCTCTCTTCAAGGAGCCCCTGCAGTAATACGTCGCGTCTGACATGAGTTGAATGAGAAACTCGTACACACCCATGGAAGAGCCATCAGATCGAGACCTTCACTTACACCCAACCGATGACAACCCTCACCGCAACCCTGCTCACAACCACTACCTTTCTATAGCCGAGCCTCGTCTACTCTCTACTTCTTCTCTAGCCATCTAGTCATCCACCTTGACCATGTCATCCTCGTGAATCGCATCCGCCGCCTTCTCGCTAATCATGTACACGGGCAGAACAAGGAAATAGCCCGGAATCCTAGGAAAGACACTGGCGTCAACAACACGCAAGTTCTCCACGCCCCGAACCCGGAATCTAGAGTCCAGCACCGCCATCTTATCGCTCGCCGCCCCGATCGGAGCCGTGCAGCAAGCATGGTGGCCCCAAGACTCCTTCTCAACCCACTCCCTCATCTGCTCGTCCGATTTCACCTCGTCTCCGGGCCAGATCTCGCGGAAGTAGCCCGGGTAGCGGAAGTTGTTCCTCACGGCCTGACGGGCCCAGTTCATGCCCTCGACCATGGCTTGTGCGTCCAGGTCGGCTTCGTGCTTGCCCGTGGTGCCCGTGTCGAAGTAGTTGAAGTTGATGACGGGGGTGTCGAGCGGATCTCTCGATCGTAGGAGGACGGTGCCTCCCCTGTTCCTGGTATGCGCCTTCAAGACGATCCAGGTCCATTTGTTGGCATTCTGAGTAGTGTTGGAGGAATAGCCAGGGTAATAACCGGTGAAGCCGGCCGGAGCTCCCGTGATGAGCAGATCAGCGGCATCGCTGTCCGCAACAGAAGTCCTGTGCAAGACGCCCAAGGCAATCCCATTACTCGTATACCCTCCTCGCAGAAACAGCGAAGGCGAATCACTCTTCCACTTCTCCAGACACGGATCATTCTCCGACTCCAGCCAGGTGCAATCCTGCGTGGCCACAAAGTTGTTGGGATTCTCCTCAATGACAGTCGTCTCATACCGGTCTTGCATGTTGGTCCCCACGCCTGGAAGGTCGACGCGGACGGGGATCCCCCATCGCTCCAGCTCGGCTCTGGGCCCGATGCCGCTGAGCTTCAGGAGCTGAGGCGTGTTGAAGGTGCCGGTTGAGAGGATGATTTGGGGGGCTCTGATGATGCCTGTCTGCTTTGCATCTTTCCGCGCATTGGCAGCTCGCGGGTCGGCACGGTATAAGCTCTTTCCCCTGATGAACTCGACGCCAGTCGCCTTCTGCGTCGTCCCCGGAGCTCTCGACTCGTCCATGATGACGCGGGTAACCAAGGTGTTGAAGAGGATATCTAGGTGATACTTGGGCGAGCCATTCCTAGTCCTGGCATGGAGAACCTGCATGACGGCATCTCGAGCTCCCGAACGCTGCCCTTCGTTGATAGCAAGAGGAATCTGGAACGGTCCCTGTCGAGTATCTCTGCCCGGCAAGTCCGAGTTCAGATCGCGACCCAGCACGTTCAAGAGACCAGGCACGCTATTGATGACCTTCCTAACCCCACGTTGAGTGGCAGAGGCAGCTGAAATGACCATGGCTAGGACCTTGGGGTCTTGTACCACAAAGTTGATGTCCGTCATACTCGTCGTCAACCATCCGCCGAAGCCGTGGCCCAGAGGTACACCCAGCGGATACTCTTTTCTCTCCAGCCGCTGGAAGTACCTTCTCATCTTGTCCGCTGTCCAGGTCGAATCTCCGGTGTCCTGCGCGATAGAGTCCCAGTCTTCTCGATCGGGATAGACGGTGATCATGGCGTTGTGAGCCGTGCAGCCTCCAAAGGTGCTCGCGCGGGGATAGAGGATTCCTTTGGGCGTCGATCCCGGCGGAGGGTGCAATCCGACGTAATCCTTTCCGGAGCGCGTTTTCCACGTCATCTTAGAGTCGGTCCTCTGCCGGTTAAGGTCGCTGTAGTGGTTTACAAAGAAGTTCCATGACATGGCTGGGTCCTCAGAGGCCTCGAGGTTTAGAGCGGGAACCTGATAATAGTACGAGTCTGTCTGGTCATCGCCGGCCTCGAGGAGGAGGACTTTGTGGCCGTAGGTGGCGAGTCTAGCGGCCAGCGGTCCTCCTCCAGCTCCTGAGCCGACGATGACATAGTCGTACGGGACGGACGAATCGTATTGTTCTATGAAGCCGCTAGGAGGCGTTAGAAAGCAGTCTTCAACTAAAGGAACCGGAGTTTACGTACGCGGATGCCAGGGACGCCAGGCAGTTGACCAGTGTCAGGGCGAGGATCTTCATCTCGGCAGGTGACGGTGACCGGAAGTGATTCCGGATGATGAGGCTGCAGAAGCTCTGAAGCCGTCCGTACGTCCATTTGTAACCAATTGCTGCCTAATCCTGAGCATTCCGGTTGGATCCTTGTGATGATGGTGTCTCAAGAAAGCAGGAGACCTGAATCCTCAGCCAAGCCTTACCAGTGCCTACCTACGAATACATACGTGCCTCAAGGTGCACTTTCCAGGCGGGCAGCTGAGAAACCTAAGATAGACAGTATGGACGAAGCATGAGCCGCAGGTTTCAGCCGTTGAGGACCCGGATCACTTCCCGAGATAATCTGGGTCAAGCAGCTTACGACATGTCCGTCTCATCATGGCGTCTTGGTTTCGGTGTTGACCGCCATCTCATCCGTCCAAGATGTACGCCACGTACATGTGATGTCGGTGAGATTCCCAGCCAGGCATCAGCGTACACGTATGTTGGCAGATGTGCTACAACTTGGAGACAAGTGTGTTGTGAGGCGGTTCGTGGTCTTCACGTCAGCGCAGAGCATAGCTCACAGCTGAACACGTTGTCTGACTTGGCGAGAAGGTACAGGTAGGAAGCATAGAGTTTCGAGCTCACCATATCGGTTTTCGTGGCGTTTTGGATGCAGATGCTGGTAAGACGGGGCATAGCGGATTGTCAGCCCTAGATACGAATACACAGCCATTGAACCCTGAGTGCTTTGAGTGAAACAGGAGACGCTCTTCTATCATCTGGTATCAAGCATTCGTGTTCGTAAAAGTGCTCGTCAAGTCATCGACTTCCCAACACTAAAGATAGGCCAGCCACATCCTCAAAGCCCGTCACATCAATACCATAACATCAATACGAATACATGTAGTCAGCATGTAGCTCAACGCCGCGACCGTCATTCTCTCTGTTCTTCCATGTCACGTCGACTTTGACACAGCCAGAATCAGGAAATGACTCTCCTGGTTTCGCCATCTAAGACAGCGGAGATGCTCACATCTGGCAAAAGGCTCCTTCGGTGATTTGCTGACTCAACTGGCCAGCCCTGAAGAGATTCATCGGAAGACAAACCACCGTCTCGGCCAGCAATGTGCCAAGGTGCCTGAGTAGACCCTATCGTCGACAAACTCTGGCGAGACTCGTCAACGGCACATGCACGTTTAAACATGCCAGACTAGAATAGCTCATAAGTTTACATGTACTAGACAATCTCAAAGACCATACGAGCAAGTTCATAAAAATTGGTTCAGGCCGGTAGACTGTATTTGCCTCGTACATGTAGCCAGTTTGATACGTTAATGTCTGCTTCGCTAACCGGACGTACTGTGAAGACGTGTAAGAGTCGGCCTAGTAAGCGCATGAGGCTGGAGTAATGACACAAACTGCACTCGTAAATACGGAAGACGATAGCGCAGCTTGTGTCAAAACTCGAATGCGCACAATGATTGAATACAAAACCCGGTTCAACCCGTCACTACATAACCCTACTTCTAAACTACCCATGTCCTAGGGTAAACGCTCTCTTCAACTACAACGTTGTTCCCAGTAGCGGAGTTGCCAACGTGAGTCGATGATGTTACATATGTGAGCATACATATAACGCCGGCTTATGACTAGAGTTGTCTTTAGCATCTTTGCTCACACCCGCAACACATAGACATAAACCAACAGCCTCAGCATCCAACCAACCAACCCAAACAACGTCCTCGGCCGCTCATCACCCAGCACCTCCTCCGAAAACCGCTCCTCAAGATAGAAAGCATCGACAACCTCCCTCGAAACCCCCCCCGTCTTCTCCGCCACGTTCAAAAACGACACCGACTGCGCAAGGTTAACAAGCCACATCTGCAGCGTCAATGGCTTCCCACCGCTCCGGATGTGCTCCTCGGCTCGTCTACGGAACGTCCTGGCCAGCGTCTTGACAGTCAGGGGCCCGCCACGCGCATCGTCAAGCAAAGCCCTAAACATATCAGGCTGCAGCGTGTAATTATCGCCGCCATGACCAAAGTCGAGGCGGGTAAAGGACCTATCGTGCTCGATAACGCCGTGACGGCTCAGATCCGTCAGGTCAAAGGTGCCGTCCGAGCGGAGGATGGGCTTGAGCTGGCGCGTGTTGCTGGCTGCCAGAGCGGGTGTCATCCAGAGGGCCGATCGGAGGGCGCCTTGCACTTGGGCTACGGTCAGGTTACGGCCATGACGGGGACTGGTGACGTTGCTTAGATGGGGGGAGGTTCGCGGCTGAGGCCGGGGGGGGGTGTGTAACGTACAGATAGCCCTGGTTGGCGAGGGCGTTGAGAGCTGGACAGGGTCCTCGATGCTCTGCAGGGCCGCGGATGTAGAGGTGCTCGTCTGTGCCGATGGGCTGTTGTCGCCGCCTTGTTGCCATGTTGGGAGGTTGGAAAGGGGGGTTAACACGGGATGGCATCGAGCGAGAATAGACGCTGAGCAACGACTTAAGTAGCATCGGCCGGACGAACATGTAACGGTGACCGAGCGTAGCCGAACGAAGATGGGGAACCCGCCAGACTGTATCCGGCCACGTCCGCTGTACGAGCCAGGCATAACATTGAACATAGTTGCACAACGGCACGGGACGGTTCGGCAAGTCGTCAGAGACTCGAGGTGGGATCAGTCACAAAGACAGGGTCTAAAGGAGACGCTCGGCAAGGATTGCAGCCCGGCTTTATTCCCTATTTGGATCTTGCGGCAGCTCGGATGCAGAGCCTGTTGGCCAGTCGATAAATGAGAAATGGATATCACCTGCTTCGCTTCCACGGCTCTGTGTGTTGCCCTGGTTTGCATATGGCATCACCGCTTGAGCACGGCATGCGGAGATGGAGACAGGGGGTGTCAGTATTCGTCAAGCTACACAGACTACACGTAGTTTCAAGCCCGACCTGGGTCTGCTCGGAGAGAAGAGGGAGCAAACACATGCTATCCGTATACAGGAACGTATAACCAAGCCCATCGTTTCCTTCTCTCGACACCACCATCCCTCCACAACGAACAAACCCGCCACCATGTCAGACCCCATCCCCAAGTTCAGGCCCAGCCTGCTGGAGCGAGCCTTGGTCAAAGCCTTCAACCTCCTCAACAGACTCGTACCATGGCACAAACTCCCCTACCTCGTGGGCATCATGAACCTAGCAGCCATCCGCATCTCCCTCCGCGACCGCAACCTCCACGACGGCTACCCGCCCGGCCACGCAGCGACGGCCATGGCGGAAGCTGAAGGGAAAACCTTTGACGAGCGCTTCCTCCACGCCCGCAACTCGGACGGCAAGTATAATTCGCTTGAGATGCCGCGGATGGGGTGTGCGGGTATGCGCTTCGGTAGGCAGTTCCCCAGGGAGTACTGTCGGAAGCCGACCGAGGAGGAGCTCTGGAATCCGAGTCCGCGTCTTGTTAGTGAGAGGTTTATGAAGAGGCGGGAAAAGGGGTTCCTGCCGGCGACGACGCTCAACCTGCTGGCAGCATCGTGGATTCAGTTCCAGACGCACGACTGGATGGCTCATGAAAAGGTACAATCCATGAAGAGAAAGCGCAAGACAAGATCAACAGCTAATCCTACATGCCAGTCCCAAGACTCGTACAACGTCCCCCTCCCAAAGGGAGACCCCTGGCCCGACGCCCAAATGACGCTCCTCAAAACCCAGCCCGACAGCCCGCTCGACTCCTCGGACGAGCGCACACCAGGCTACAAGAACATCAACACCGCCTGGTGGGACGCATCGCAAATCTACGGCTCAGACGAGGCAACAACACACAAGCTCCGAGCCCTTGACAACGATGGGAAACTCGCTGTTGCCGACGACGCCATGTCCATCTCTTACGACGCGGCGGGCGTGCCGCTCACGGGCTTTGCCGATAACTGGTGGTTTGGGCTGGATATGCTGCACTCGCTGTGGGTGCTGGAGCACAACGCCATCTGCGAGAAGCTGAGGGAGTCGTATCCCAAGATGGAAGGGTGACTTCTCTCCTCCATCATCTACCTACAGAACGATGCTCATCACACATGCATGCCAGCACGCGCATCTTCGACGTCGCCCGTCTCGTCAACTGCGCCCTCATGGCCAAGATCCATACCGTCGAGTGGACGCCCGCCATCCTCGGCCACCCAGCGCTGCAGACGGGGATGAGCATCAACTGGTGGGGAGCCGTGGGCGAGACGCTCAACGGCATCGTCGGCCGTCTCACCAAGAACTCGTTCATCAGGGGCATACCGGGGTCTGGCTGTGACATGTACGGCGTGCCGTTTTCGTTGACGGAGGAGTTTGTGTCTGTGTATCGGATGCATCCGCTGATTCCGGGTGAGTGTTGTGCTTGAGTCTTTCATGGGCACTGATTCAACTCATCTCAACATCAACGCCAACTAACACTCAATATATATGTTCCCCAGACAACGTCGCCCTCTTCAACTCCTCAACAGGCTCCCACCACTCAACCCTCCCAACAAAAGACCTCCTCTTCACCCAAGCCCACTCACCCTTCAAATCCGGCCTCAGCCTCTCAGACGCCTTCTACTCCTTCGGCATAAACTACGCCGGCGCCATCACAACAAACAACTACCCCGACTTCCTCCGCTCCCTCCGCACCCCCGACGGCCAATTCCGCGACCTGGCCACCGTCGACATCCTCCGCGACCGCGAGCGCGGCATCCCGCGATACTGCCAGTTCCGCCGTCTGCTGCGCATGTCGGCGCCCGCTACCTTTGAAGAGCTCACGGGCGGGAACGTCTCCTTGGCCAGCGAGTTGGAAGACGTCTACGGGGATATCGAACTCGTCGATCTTCTGGTCGGGTCGCATAGCGAGCCCCTTATCCCGGGCTTCGGATTCAGCGACACGGCTTTCCGCATCTTCGTCGTCATGGCCAGCAACCGGCTCAAGAGCGATCGCTTCTTCGCCGAAGCCTGGAACGAGGAGACGTATACGGCCGAGGGTCTCGCCTGGGTTCAGCGCACGACTATGAAGGACGTCCTGCTGCGACACTGCCCGGATCTGCACCGCGTTCTGCAGCATTGCGACAATGTCTTTGCTCCGTGGGTGAAACTGCCGCGGTCCAAGGCGTACGGAGGCGTCGAGACCAATGCTTAGGGGGTTACAAGAAAGGAGAGAAGTTGTTGGGCTGTTTGCTGCATACATGTAGAGAACTCCCTCTGTCATCCGTCCTTGATGTCTGCAAACCTCATGATACATCCATCCAATCTCTCCAGCCCACAGCGGAACAGAAGATCGGCCGTTTGTTTCAGCTGAGCGGCGTCCAACGACACCATCTCACCTGATCAAGTTTCACATCGGGGTCAAGAGCTACGTAACCATGGTTGATAGCACCCAATGTCACACACACCTTGAGGATCCCATCCCTCTGCCCATCAATATCTACATGTCCCTGATTGCAATGGTCGCCAACACCTACAACTCTCCCTCCCAAGCCTCCAAGTCCTCCACCACCTCAAACCACACACAATCATCCGCCGGCCCCCGCCTCAACACCGGCATCTCCACCGGAGCACCGCCCTCCCCCGTAGCAACACTACAAGCACGATACCGCCCCCCCCGCGGAAGCCCCCCCGAAACCAGCACGCCAAGCCCAACCCTTCCCTTTGCCGAGATATCGGAGTCGACAACGCGGGCAGCGCGCGAGACGTAAACGAGGTCGAGGGGACCCATGGGCAAGGCCTCAACGGCAACGCGCTCAATACGCACGTAGACGTGGCCCTTGACATATCCAGTAGCGTGATCCACGCGCTGCGGCGCAGACGAATCGAGGGTTTCGTCCGAGGGAATGAAGTTTGCGATTGTGAGTTCAACGGCGAAGCTTTTATTCTTGCCAATCTTCTGGTTCGGGGTCGGGTGGGTGATGATGGTTGAGACCATGGCGGTCAAGCTGGGGAGTTGGACTTGAGGTTGCTTCGGCTGTGGTGAGAACATCTTTTGCATGCCTTGCAGTAGGAGTCGTGGCTTCGAGACGGCTGGGGATGGTGGGAGGGTGGCGGATTGGGAGAGGGTTGTTGAGGCGGCGAGGAGGAGCATGGTTTTGAGTGATGGCATCTTGGTGGGCGGGATGAGGTTGAGAGGAGTGCGAGGAGGAGCAGGAGGACGACAACAGCAATAGAGACTCGGCGTTCCCACGACAGTCCAGTAATTGAACGAAAGTAAAGATCGAACAAGTAGAAAAAGCACGCATCCCCTCACCAAAATCCTTCCTCCTCGCCTACTTAAATCCCCCCCCAGAGTCACACCCTCTCAGGACCACGATTCATGCCCACGACCTTGCATTTAACCTCTCCTCCAATCCGGCTAGTAGCGGGGCGAATCAAGACGGCGCAGGTTGACAGATGGGGCTTCGCAAGGCTGAGTCGATGGGCATGTTGCTTCTGGAAACACTCATGCAAGCTGTATCCGCAGTCACCATCTCCAACACCCTTGATCTATTCCCCTTCTCTCCAGCCGCGTCTCATACTGACCTACCCTACACCCCAGCACATGCCACCCCCGATCCGCCCCGAGCCGAGGTCCGGCCGCGCCGCCTCACCTGATCTCACCTCACCTCACCACCTCAACCTCACCACCTCAACCTCACCACCCCCAATCCTCCTCTCCTCCCCCATGACCCCCAAAATGACAACCCTCTTCACCATCCCCATCCCCCCCTGCCCCCCCCACCAACCCGGCACCATAACCGTCACCGAGCCCCAACCCAGAATCTACCTCCTATCCTGGACCTCCCCCCCCGACAACCGCCAAACCACGCCCTTCCTCCGCGCCCTCCTCCAAGCCCTCGACGCCCTCCAAGTCTCCCGCCCCGCCGGCGTCCTCATAACCACAAGCACCATCCCCAAATTCTACTCCAATGGCCTCGATCTCGACCATTCCTTTAATACAGAGGGCTTTTGGCCTCTCCTCTACTCCGTCTGGCGTCGCTTCCTCACGTACGTCCCCCCCTCAAACTCCCCCATACCAACAAACCCACCAACTCCCACCCCCCCCCCCCCCCCCCCCCCACCCCCCCCCCCCACCACACCCACCCCCCCCCCCCCCAACCCACCCCCCCCCCCCACCTCCCCACCACCTCCCACCACCCCCCCCACCCCC
>NJES01000442.1:0-15788 GCA_002591395.1 Ophiocordyceps camponoti-rufipedis | reverse complement strand
GTCGGTGGCGTGAGGAGTATATGAGGTAGGGAGCGATGGTGCGACGGGGGCGGGTCGAGTGGTGATTGGACGGGGGGCGGGCGCGGGCGAATAGATGGCGAGGGGGGGTCACGACGGTGAAAGGAGAAGAAAAGAAAGGAAGAGAAAAAAAAAAAAAGAGGGGGGGGGGGGGGGGAAGGTGTATAACGCGCAAGAAAGAGAGAAAAGAGAGGACGTGTGCGTCAGCGAGGGCGATGCAAGGGGAAGGCCTGCTTGAGCCGGAATTTCTTCATTTTCTTTTTTTTTCTTCATCTCATCTGCCTCTGTTCCACCATGGATGCGGTCGTAATGCCCGTTGTTGTCGCGCAGGCGCCTGGGCGTTTGTTTTCTTTCTCTTCTCGTCTTATGGATAAGGCTGGTTCTCTCTTCTCGTCTTATGGAGAAGGCTCCTTCTTGTCGTCTTATGAATAAGGCTCCTCTCTCTCTCCCCAGTTCCCCCCNNCCCGAATACCCCCCCCCCCCCCCCCTAAACCCTTTGCGTTGTCCTGTACCTCTTCTGTCTGCTGTACCTGATTGTATAACAAGGCGCGGAATCGGAATTGGAGTCGTGGCCGTGGGTTGCGGCTGATGGTGATGAATTGTGGTACTGCTGGCATGTGCTGTTGTAGTGCTGTGTTTGTAGGGGTGGAGAAGCTGTTGGATGGTTGGTTGACTGGCTGCTCTCATACAAGCATCCCATTCAGCAGCAGCTTCCAACTGCACAACTCAGTCACCGTGGATACACCCTCTATGTCAACACCACTGGTCCCCCACTGTAGAGGTATAGTGCTATAGTGGTGTTTAGTTTGGCTCTAGGATGGTGTTTGGGAGAACTGATGAGTTTGGTTCACGGCTGCTCCGATACAAGAACCTCCTTCACCAACAGCTCAACTCAACCCACCCAACCACCATAAACACACCCTCCCTATAAACAACCAGCCTAAGGCGTCGCATACCGTCCCACCAACCCCCCCCTCCCAGGCCACGACCCCTCAAACCCCCCCCTCATCTTCACGCTGCTCCCATCGCCCAGCCGGACAATGGCGTCAGCATCCTTGGAGCACATGCCAAAGACCTGCAGGTTGGAAGGCGAGCGCGCGATCCAGTGCATCGTCGCCTGGCAGGATTCGGCCCCGCAGTCGCGGTAGCCCGGCCCGCTGAAGAAGGCCCACGAGGCGGAGGCGTAGGCGTAGATGTCGGAGCCGCCGTCGGTGAGGGAGGCGTAGCCCATCCTGCAGCGGCCGTCCGAGGCGGCGCACTCGCTGAAATCGGGGTCTCCCCAGACGGCGGGCGAGGGCGTCCAGGGGGAGGGGGCCAGCTGTTGCGTGTGCTGGCCTTGGTCGTAGTTGGTCTCGGCTTGGAGGAGGGAGAGCATGACGTTGCGGGCTTGGCGGAGGTTGAGCTGGTAGAGCCACCAGTGTTCGGAGCCGAGGGCGTGGAGCCAGGTTGCCTTGTTGGATTCGACGAGGGCGCCGCCTTTGGCTGCCATGTTGGTGCCGCCTTGGAAGTCTTCGGTGATGTGGTCTGCTACCCAGTTCCAGACGTTTTCGACGTAGGCGGACGATGACTTGGTGAAGTGCATGCCGAGGAAGGCAGCCTTGCACTCGTTGGCGGCGTCACGGCAGCTGGAGGAGAGCTTTGGGGCGCCGCGGGTTCCGCCGACGGTGATGAGTGAGTTCCAGAGGGCTACGTCGCCTGCGTGTCGGCCTGCCATGTTGAATTGGACGATGATGGCGCCGGGGAGCACGTCGTCGACGGTGAAGCGCATGTCCTGTATCTGAGCCACGCCCTCGTCGCCGGCACGGCCTATGGATACGACGGGCTGCGGTCTGGTCTCGTCTTGGAAGTAGGCTCCGCTGCCGGAGATGGTGGCCCAGGCTTCACCGACGATGCGGGAGCCGGGCGGGATCAGAACTGTCGACTTGACTCTGTACCGACCAAACGGAAAGTAGGCAATCTTGCCCTTGCGTGCCGCGTGCTGGAGCACCTTGTTGAGGGCGGCTGCGTCGTCCGAGTTGCCATCGCCATAGACGGAGTTTCCGCCGTTCTGGCCCGGGTCTTTGACGTTGATAAAGTCCGATACAGCCGCGTCGGCGTATGTCGGAGCCGGGATGACCGGATACTTGCCGTCCGGGGCCAATGCCTCGGGCCGACGACTGCCGGAGCCGCCATCGCCGCCGCCGGCCGACTTGCCGTAGACGAAGCGGTCGACGTAGCGGCCCGGCCCCAGCAGCGTCCCCGTGGGCCCTCGAGCCATGTCCGAGTCGGTGTCCTTGACGAAGTTCTCCATCAGGAATGACGCCTGGCCCGTCGTCTCAAACGATACGCCCGAGTTCAGCGAGGTGCAGTCCACTATGGCGATCCACGGCGTGCCACCCGTGTTGCGAACGCCCGCACCGCACGAATCAAACGTCGAGCCCATGATGGTGATGGTGTTGCCGGCGCTGATGAGCATGCCCACCTTGTTGCTGTAGAACTGCATGTTCTTGTAGGCCGCCTGCTGGTGACCGTCGTGCCAGACGCCGTTGAGCCCATGCTCGATCCGTACGTCAGAGAGACCCAGCGTAGAGCCCCGTCCGAGCCGGATGCCGCTGTGGCCTTGATCGCCGGGGCAAGGCGCCATGACGATCCTCATGTTCTGCAGCTGCGCCCCTTGCGCGACGCCCCAGTACAGCGCCGTAAACGCCTTGTCTGACCGAACTCGTCAGTCAGAGCCTCCGCTGTTCACGAGGTAATACGCACCTCCAGGTATATTGGTCGTGTCCAGCACCAAGTTCTTGAGGCCGACGGCGAACGAGCGCTCGCCCAGCTCACCAGTGGCCGGATCCTGACCGGAGACCAGGATCGGCGTGCCAGAGAAGCCGGGAGCTGCTTTGAGCACCGGGGGCTGCAGCACGTCCATCAGCCTCGCCGACTAATATCAACAGAGACGGCACCTACGTCGATGGCATCGCCCACCAAAATGGTGTCCGTATTCATGTACAGCGTCTTGTCGAGCTCATACGTTCCCGATGGGATATATACAACCTAGGCCGCGTCAGAGCTGATACGCCCAGCAGTCGAAAGTTCTCAGACGTACTCGAGGCTGAGAGGCCAACCACTGCCCATGCCGCTGTCGGCCATTGTCGTCGTTGATGGCCTTCTGTATGCCATGGCCATCGCCCGTCTTGACAGCACGGTAGACCTGATAGTCCCCGTCGACATCAGGCGCCGAGCCTCGGTAAGGACCGGAATGATCCATGTTCGGATACCAAAACGCGGCAGCAGGGCTCCGCCTCGTCAAGCCAGCGCTCGACGTCGGCGACGCCCAGGAAACCGCCAGGAAAAGAGCGACGACGGAAGCGAGCCGGAACATGTTGCGGAAGCCCCGGGCAACCAAGAAGATGGAAAAGGAGAGACGTGGTTGACAGAGGAATGGCTGCCACGAGGGCAACAGACCGGCTAGTTATACGGCGTCCATGGCCCGTTGTTGTGAGAGGAATCATGGAGATGAGCGAGTTCCGGATCGGATTTCTTCATTTTCCCCCATGTTGTTCCTCATCTTGCATCGGCATGCCGTCAGCCACGTCGTAATAAAGATGCTGCACTGCGACCTGCTGCCCTCCACCCATTCACACCTCTCAAGACGGCCCAAGACGGCCAAAACGTCGGCCGGCGACGGCGACGGGCCATGACAGTCCGGTCTTCGCTGTAATCAGCCGCTTGTCCGCCTTGGCTCCCGGCATGTCGATCCACGTGTCAGCCACTCGGGGCCCGGCGGCTTCTCGGCTGTCTTGACGCAGACCCTTTGGGCCTCTTCTCTCAAGAATGGATAACAATCAACAGCCGTCGTCGTTGCTCCCTCTCCAGTCTCCACCATCGGAAGCCGGAGTAAAGTTTTCCCATCCCGTCGCAAAATACCACCAAACCTCACCCTCGTCCATCCTTCGACTGCAGGTCGATCCTTCAACTGTCAGTCTGTCACCATCGCAAGCCTCTTCGCTATCCACCGAGTCCGGACTACGACTGTCATCCCGAGATGGGCAACGTGA
The DNA here is from genome assembly GCA_002591395.1 of Ophiocordyceps camponoti-rufipedis. NCBI lineage: Eukaryota > Fungi > Ascomycota > Sordariomycetes > Hypocreales > Ophiocordycipitaceae > Ophiocordyceps > Ophiocordyceps camponoti-rufipedis. The sequence continues at coordinate 11,739 of NJES01000442.1, read as the reverse complement.
GTCTTTGCGACGCCTCTGCCTCACCACCATCGACCTGCTGACCGCCCTTCGCCCTTCAGGGAGCCAAGGCGCAACAGAAGCGCGAGCGCAGCCAAAAGGATGGCAAAGCCGCAAAGTCGCAGCTCAAAGTCGTTCGTCAGCCCGCATCTCCGCGCCCTCTTGTTTGTGGACGAGAAATAACTCGTGGCCGACAGAACGAACAGGCCAAGAGCATCCAATGCCAGATCTGCAAGGCCACCTTTCTCCAGACGACCAAGGCTCCAGCGTCCGTCGCCGCCGCCGCTTGCTCTCTTCTCGCTGACCTGACATGTGACTAGGTTACTGGAGCATGCCTCCAACAAACACTCCAAGGGCCTGACCGACTGCTTCCCCGGCTCCAATAGCTGAGGCCGTGTCCCTCCAAGAATACCAGTCATGAAGGAATGTGTCACGCTTACGAGCTGCGGTCCGGTGCGAGGCTTAGAGTGGTGGTCAACAGTTGCGTGTTTTGAGTGTGTAAACCTGGTTTGAGTCTGCTTCTGCTTTCCCTACTCGCTACAGTCTTCGCCTCGCCTTGGCCTGCTCCTCGCGGATGCTCTTCAGAATGTCCGGATACCACCTCTCTCCGACATCCGGATGGCTCTTGACGCGGTTCCGTAGAGTCGCCTCGCCTAGAGTCCGCGCCGCCGAGCCTCTAGTAAACGTAAACTCGACGTCGTCCAACCTGCCACCGTTGCGCTCCATGATGGCCCTCCTCTGAGCCTTGACGCTTTCCGGCACGATGCCGACGCCGACAGTCTCCAGCTCTTCGAATTCGGCATCGAACCTGACGCCCTGAAAGAAGGGGATGGAGAATCGTGGACCAGAGCCTGCGGCCGGTGACAACACCCGGTGCGTCGTCGACACGCACACGCCCTGCGTCAACGCCTCCATCCCCTGCCCGATGGCCACAACCAGCGTCCCATCCATGGGCGGGCAGTCGATCCACTCTCCGCCGACATTCTGCACCTGAAGCCCGCGGTGCGACGTCGCCTGGAGCAGATAGCTCGTCAGCATGCTGTCCTTGTGCGGGCCGACTCCCTGGCCCTGTCCGTCGACGCCCAGCTCGGCCAGGTCCGGATACTTGACAATCTTGAGCTTATGCTGCTGATCCCGGTCAAAGTACTTGTCAAAGGCATCGGCCGGAAGCTGGATGGCCTCGGCGATTAGCGACGTAAAGTACATCGACATGTCGCCCATACGCCGCATGTATTCCGTATAAGTCGTCCGGAAACCCGGCGCGGCCTCCTCGGCCGGCCACTGGTTCGGAGCGAGGAGATTGTGATATGGCGGCGATCCGGGCTCTGGCAGCGGGTGCTCGGTGGAAAGGTCTAGCTGCTCGCGATGGTCCGCCTTGCCGGCCGTAATCTCGGCCGACAGCCTGGAGTAGCCCAGAAAAGACGGCGCATTCTTCATCTCAATCTTCAGTCTGCGATCCCGACATGAGAATCTGACTTGGCGGAGCTGGAGCGACGGTGTACTTTTCTTGCAGCGGCAGATCAAAGAAGTCCTTGCCCTTGTCGACGACGGACTCGCATAGCCGAGGCGGAATGCCTACGTTCTTGAGATAGAAGAAGCCCACCTCCATCAGGGCATGGCGGAGCTCATCGAGGAAACTGGCCTTGGTCTCTGGCTGGCGAGCAAGGTCCAAGTCCAAAACGGGAATCGACGTAAACGACATGGCGGAGCGATGGAACACGAAGGTGGCTGACAGGAGACAAACTCGAGACGAGCGTCAAGTGAGAGACTGAGAACTGATTGTGTGATGGGTGAGGGTAGATGGCGTCATCGCCGAAACCCCTCCCCCGCGTCGCCTTCACCTTCACCTCTGGCTCCGGCTTCTCGTCCGCTTCCGTCCTATATGACTTTCTTCCTCCTTTCCAACCAAGAATCATGGGGGCATCAAGCTGAGGCGACGGGTACCAGCAGATCCACCACCTTGTAGAACATGTCTTCAGCTGACGGCGCCGAAAATGCCGGAGCAGCGTCGAAGATATCGGCCAGATACTGCCGTGGCACGACCTGAGCGGTCCAGTCATCGTCATCCATCGTGACATCTTCGCCCCCCGTCTCTACCTCCCCGTCCGAATCCGAATTCAACGCCGCGTCGCTTTCCATCTTCTCATCCTCGTCTTCTGCCTCCGGTTCGTCTAGGTGCAAGTCCTGAAGAGCATGCGACGATGCGACGGCCGAGGGGTCTGATCCCTCCGATAACACCCAGATCTGAGCAACGTCATCCAGAGCGACGAACCCGGAAGCCGAGGGTGCTGAAATCAAACTGATGATCCGGTGCGGAATTTGGCGAACCATTAACGGATCGGGATCCTCCGGGTCAAACACGGCCACGCTCGAGACCTTCCCCGTCGGCAGCGCAACGGCAAACCTGTCAGAGCGTCGGTCCACGGCCAACTGCAGGAGCTCATGAATTCCTTGAAGTTTGGGCATCACTATGCCGTACTGCAGCTCGTCGCTCACCACGTCGTACACCCGCAGCTCGTCGGAGAGAACGACGACGAATGACGACAGAACGCTGATGGCGTGCAGCCGACCCGCCCACAGCTCGTCGAGTATCTTGACTACCTCGCCGGACGCCGTGTCGACGACGTAGACAGCTCCCACATCACCGGCTCCATAGGCGGCGAACAATATCGAGCCGTCCTCTGAAAAGGCGATGTTCCCTTGAGCCTTGGCAGTTTTGCCGACGTCTGTCGGACCCGAAGGGGCCCCCAGCACCGCCATCTGCGAACATCCCCATGACTGCGCGCAGCCGTCTGCCGCGACCCCCTTGACAGCCTGAACTTGCTTGTTGGTCCGCGGCCGCCACAGACGGATGATACCATCGGTCCCAAGAGTCGCGAAGCCCGCAGACGAGGGGTTTGCCGCAACATCGACAACGCTTTCTTGCTGGCGCGTGGCGTGCGGGTCGTTGAACCTGGCCACGAGTTTCATGGGTTCGTCGTTGTCGGCAACAGCCCAAAACCTGAGGTGCACGTCGTACCACTCCCGGATAACTTGGTCGTCGAGTCCGTTATCGGCATTGCCTTGCGGGGGCCTCCATTCGTCAACACTCGCCAGCCACTTGCCGTCGCTGGAGAAGACGACATGGGTGATCAGGGGTTCATCGATGGCATGGCCCTCAGTCGTCAAATTGACGTGCGTCGGCATTGTCAGCGCCAGCGCTTGCTTGCTTACGCTGGTAAAGGTCTTCAGGTCGAATGTCTGCAGCAGGGGAGCAGAGAAGTCTCCCGACATGGTGGCCTGGCGCCCATTGCCCACGCAGACGTGCAGCTTCGATGGTTGCTTGGGGTTGACGGCTGCCGGCACCGGCCGACGAACCTGACTGGCCACGGTCCAACAACGCTTCACCAGCAAGTCTTTGGGCGGTGCAATATCGACGACTGCTGACTGAATGCCCGCTATGTATGCCGTGGGCTCCAAGTCAGCGGTAGAGATGATCATGGCCGAATTGTCATCCAGGTGGACAACGTAGGAGGTTCCGGATGCCGACACGACGATGTTCTCAACGGCTCCTGAAAGATATTGCAGGAGACTCCTTTTCGACGTATCATTCTGCCACATGACGACGGCATTTTCCGAACCACCGGAAATTATGTAATTGCCTAAAGCGCGTCAGAGAGTTTCTGTAGACAGTCGGTGGACGTATTCTCACCGTCTCGAGACCATTTCGCCGTGTGGACGGCTTTACGATGCCAATGGAGCTTGGAGACCTTGATGTCATCTTGTGCTGCAGCTTCAAGTTGCGATACCGCATCGCGATAGACGTAAATGGCCCCACGCGCTCCTCCAGCGATGACATCGACCAGGCTGTCGTGACTCTTCTGAGAACCTCCAGCTTCGAGTTTCGGGTGCGTTCGGACGTCGATGGTTGTGACAATGTCCGGGGCCTTGAAGGAATAGAAGCTGTAGTGGACCTGGGAAATCTTGTCTGCCTTGGATGCAGAAGCCACACCCAGGAACAAAGTATTCAGAAGGGCGCCAATCAAGATTCTGCCATCTTGACTGGATTCGAGTAGATGCAGACCTTTCACATCCTTGTCGTGATTCTTGACATGCTGAAAATGGATGCTTTCGGATTCGAAAGTTGATCCCGTGGTGCCGTGATAAGCTACAATATCCATTTTGCGGTCGCTCTTGGACTCGGCAATGACCGCCATGTCTCCCTTGCCTTTCCCAGGAAAAGGCACGATGACCATGGCTTTGGCCGTGCGAGAAGCTGTTATGAAGCTGAGAGACGGCTCATTACCAGCGGTCCAGTCAACGTGATAGACGGCCCCGTCCGAGCATGCGATCCAAATGAATTTGGCGTTCTCAACCGAAAGCCGCGCGGCGACGATGGTAGCTGGCGTGAAGCTCGCTTTTGATGAAGCGTCGAGAGTGCAGATCGGTATCCGGCGGACGAGCAACGAGTCGGAAGCGTTGTACACCTGAATCGATGTAGTGTATATGAGGATGAGATGTCTGCATAATGTGAGTGATCGTCTTCGCGCAACTAGAAGAATCGCTCACTGTTCGTCCGCAGACAGAATCGGATCGATATCCAGCATCCGCCCCCCCATGGGCTTGGATATTTTCCAAACAGCCTCGCCGCCGCTGACAGTTCCTGCATCTTCCTGAGATTTAACATGGCCGTTGGGACTCTTCTTAAGCTCGGTCGCATGTCCTGAGCTTCGATCACGACGGCGATGTCTTTTCGGTTTGGTGTCGCCCTCGCTGGCTTCTCGCTTCCGCTTCTTGGCTTTCTCCTCTTTAGAACGAGGGCTCTTGTGTTCCGTCATCGTCGCTCTTGTCGTACGCAGGGGCGAGAATCGGCGCTTCGTCGATCTACCAAATTCAAGGCCCGTCAAATTGAAATTTCCAAATTTTTTGGAAGTGAGATAAGATACGGGCGGTGGAGCGGATAAATCACGTGATTTTCTTCCGCTTATGTCATGGCGCGAGAAAGTCTTTCGCGCGGCCAGAGTGAAGTCAACCTCAACTTCGATTTGGATATCTAGGCCGTCTTCCACCGTCGAGTCGTCAAAATGATTATCCCGATCCGCTGCTTCTCTTGCGGAAAGGTCGGCTGCTGGACCTCATACGATTCTTGCGACCGCCATCGCTGATCAGGCGCAGGTCATCGGCCATCTGTGGGAACTCTATCTCCAGCTCATTGCCGACCCCAGGAAGACGGATGGGTGAGACGACAGGCTGTGGTTCAGCGTCAGATACGGGAACTGACGCGCTTCAGCGATGCCATGGATGAGCTGGGCTTGAAGCGATACTGCTGCCGCCGCATGGTCATGACGCACGTTGACCTGATCGAGAAACTGCTCAAGTATGGTGGCCTGAGACAGCGGCAGATAGCCCAGCTAACGAGGCCGATCAGGTACACACCCGACGGACGGAGCGAAAAGAAGCAACGGCTCAACGAGCTAGCCTAAGTTTCTCGACGACGGCATTGCATCTCTCGGCGTTGGGTGCTTCTGGATTGGCTGAACGGCGCAGGAGAGGCGGGATGTCTGGGCTGTACGGTCACTCGCCGCGGCTGAAGTAGGCCTACCGATATGATTCCATTACGAAATTAAATGATTCATCTTCCACTCGTTCCTACTTTGATCAGGGCGCACAAGGGCAGTCTGCACCATGCCGCAGGCTGCCAACACCCAACATGACGACTGGGTGCAACCTGATTGCGGAGCCTCAAGCTCGAAGACTAGACTGGGAAAGCGCGCAAGATGACAGGATACTCTCAGCCGCCGCAGCCAGCCTTGGACTCGCACAAGAGGCTGGGATGGATCACCGGGATGAAACGGATGCCTTATTCCCAGAACGGCGACTCGCAAGGCACAGGCCTCCAGCAAGGCCCAAAGCTCACGAGGCGCGACTGTCTGACGCAAGTCAGCAGCAGTGCCGAAAGGATCAGCGACGAGCCTCCCAGCGCAGGCACGGCCCTACGCTACGTAGGCCCGTCTGCAGCATGTGGTGTGAACTGAAGGGTTGTAAGCAGGCATTCAGCCGTTGCCCTCGGCAGCGGGCGGCGGCATGCAACGGGACTCAGCAGGGAAGACGTTGCATCGAACCCATCGACTCCCGACCGCCATCATTTATCCCCGAAACAGGGCTGGAGACGGGCCAATAGACACTTGGCTCGACACCGAGGGAGTGGCAATCCTTGTCTCTGCGCTTTGCCGGTCTGGAGCTGGTGAAGCTTGTGCTTGCTTTTTCGCTGCAGAAGGAGAAGACGCTGTTGACGAGAATCGACATCAAAGTGACTTGCACCTGTTGGTGGCTGCTGGTGTGCAGACAGCCTCGCCTACTGCCGGGGTTCACCATCTCGCCACACTTGGCTTTTCACGAGTCAAGACGAGGGAATGACCTTGATCTATTCTTGCTCAGTTTTCCTAGTTTTCAGGTCTAAAGTCTATAGGTATCTCGTGGCACTCATTTCAGCCGCTGGCAACCCAGGCATGCCCTCTATGCCTTGCAGTGCTCTCCCTCGAAGAGGGCAAGGCGGTCCTCGGCAACCTTGAGGTAGGCAGCAATGTCGGCAGCGAAATCTTCCCTCGAGTCCTCAGGAAGCTTGGCGCTAATGACCTGAGACGCCTCCGAGACCACGTCTCGTTCGGTTTGCAGCTCGTCATGGAAGCTCTTGCAAAGCTTCCTCTTCCGGACGTCTCGCAGAATCTCCTTGGCGTACTTGAGCAGCTTTTTCTCGACCAAGACTGAGTGACGGGTGACGTCGTTGACGACTTCGGCCTCCTCAGGACTGATGGGCTTGGCGTCGCCCATTATGCCCTCGGAAGCATGCGTAATATCTGCAACGGACGTGTGAGTGACGGAGAGGATCTTGTCGACGTCCTTGTCGCCGTTTTCGTAAGCGTCGATGATGTTCCTGTGCTCCTCCTTGATCCTGTGCAAGAGACCCTTGAGAGGGGAGTCATGCTTATCCTTGCTGGTCTTGTGGGAGACAGCCAAGGCGCCGGAGGCAGCAAAAAGGAGGGAGATTGCGGAGAACTTCATTTCGCAGGTATTCGGGATGGTCTAATGTTGAAGGCTTGATGCTTTGTGATTGTGAATGATGAGGATGAAAAGTGACAGGGAGGAGAGACGGTCGTTCATCCTTTATACCGCAACATGGTGGTTATGAACAGCAAGGACGGATGGCAGAGGCATGTTTGTTTGGAGCTGGTTCAGATCTGAGGCCGAGGCTCTGGGGAGTCAACGTCATGGTTGACAATCGTGGAGCGGTCGATCTGACGGATGTATGGAATCGAGGGCATTCGTCAGCTTGAGCCTACAGGAGGGCAGCAGTCAATGAGAGTAAGGTTGACAGAGTGTCTCCCGTGGGCTCATGACTCTGTATGAGAGACAAGAGATTCAGTCAGTCTCTGGGAGAGCATTCTTCCTCCGCTCAATGCTGTCGAGATTCTGGCCCAAGACAAGAGCGGGTAGGGGATTGGTCCGGCGGTCGCTCCCCGGCTAAGCGCCGAGGCCGGCCGATCAGGTTGGTGCGGTGCCGCGCGTCGGCGGCCGCTGTGAGTGGAGGACGAGGTCACACAAACCCGTTAGTCGCGGCGGCTGCGACGAGAGTCTCAGGGGTCCAGACTCGGGTGTCTCCGGGGCACCTTGTTCTGGCTGTCGGGCTTGACCTCAGTCGTCGTCGGTCCGTCCCGGGGCGGGAGGCGGCGGTAGGCGGTGGGAGGCGGCGGTACCAGGCAGCGGTGGTAGGCAGGCAGGCAGCGAGCGGTTCGCGTACTTGGTCATAGGTAGGTACGGTTCGGGTACGCGCGCTTCGACGGCCTGCTTCGGCAGACTTGAAACGTGAAGCATCCACGGATGGAGGAGACGAGCGGCTGGAGCGCGGCTGGAGCGCGGCTGGACGGCGGCAGGAGCGCGGCAGGAGCGCGGCAGCAGCCCCCAAAGGCAATGGCAACCGGCCGCAGCTGTGCTCCTTCCAAAGTCCGGTTCGAGTCTCGAGCTGCATGCCTACCTCCTAGATACCTCCTACCTTGGAATACCCGAGTCGAGTCGGGGGTCAGGATGTCAGGATGTCAGGATGTCAGATGGTTCCAAGTTGTATCCGTACGGCTTCCTGGGCAGGCGTCTGGGCAGCAAGATCCCGGACGGCAGGTACACCGTACTTTGTACGAATACATGCGAATACACACGAGGCTTTCGAGTTACGAAGATCGAGGCGGTACTCCCAGCCCGGTACCGCCTGCCTTTTTGCTCCTCATCCCACGAATACACCACCAACCTCCATCCAAGGCCATCCATCCTACATCCTACACCCTCCCACACCCTCCCACACCCTCCCACACCCAGCTTCGACCCTCTTCCATCCCTCCCTGTCATCAGCCGCCTGTCATCCATCCATCCTTAGGTCCATCCATCCATCGCCTTCGCCTTCGCCTTCGCCTTCGCCTTCGCCTTCGCCCACCACCCGTCGCCTCCAGCGTCAGGCAGCTTCGTCTAATCCGGCCGCATCTCACTTGGCCGCATCTCGCTCGGCCGCCTTCCGCTCGGCCGCGTCTCATCCTCTGCAGCCTCCTCCCCCCCGGCTGACGGCTCCTCCCCCCCTCCTCATGGCGCTCGAGGCGCCGCTGTCGTCGACCGGCCAGCACTTTGCTTTGCTCCGAGAGCCAGACATGTCCGACGCCGATGGCCTCCGGTCTCCGCTGCGGCCAGTGTAAGGTCGACCAGCTTCCCCCCGGCCGAGGCAGCCTCTCATGGTCTCCAGCTCCTCGCCGCCATTCGCTTCCCTGAGACCCCGTTCCGCCCATCGCGCATCGACTAGCGCCATGAGTCTCTTGAGCCCCAGCGACATTGTTGGCCCATCGCCCGTCACCTCAAACGGCACCGAGACCACCGAGATCGAGGACGACGTGTCGGAAGAAGTGATAGACATCGTGGCCTCGCCCAGCTCTGGAGTACCGCTCACTTACCCCCCGGCTTTCTTTGTATCGAGCGCCTGCTGACCCTTCAGCTCCCTGTGCTTTCCACTGATTTGCCTGACGCCGTGCGTCAGCCCAGCAGCGAAGATGTCGTGTCCGTCATTCACGCTCCGGAGAGCCTTTCGACTTGGGTGCGTCGCTTCGGCTGGTCGTTCGTCGCTGCCCGTGTCACTGAACTCGCGTCCAGTCTGTCGCAAAGGCGGCGCCCGAGTCTGTCCGGTCAGACCCTCTTCCGTCACCCGACGCCGGCGCACCGGACTCGAGTCTTCCCGAAGAATCGCTGCAAAAGGTCGTCTACCCGAGATGCGCCAGCTTCCGTCGCGCGTCCACTTGCGCTGACCAGAGGAGAATAGTCTTGTCCCGCTCTCTCGCGACCACCGATATCGACCGATGTCAAACCCGTGCGGTACAGCATCGACAGCGCGACGCCGCGGGCTCAGGATCCTCAAGCTATGCTGACCGACAGCATTCGTCTGCGGTCCAGTAGCAGCAGCAGCCTCGGAAGTGTGTAACTACTTGCCGCCGATTGCCCGTGGAAGCGCCATGTGCTAATGCTCTGATGTGCTAGAAATCGACGAACGGACGGAAGTTGCCGTCGGAGGCCATGATGGAGATGACGACGGCGGCGATGACGACGACGACGACGACGAAATGTACACCCGGAAACTTCCAGTTGGTCTCGACAGCAATCGCTCCAAGGGCCTGCGGTCTGCACTGCAAGACTGCTGGGCACTCACTAATACGTTGGCCGACCTGAGCTCTACGCACCGCAACCAGGTCTTCATCAACTCAGAAACGCCCGACGCCCACGAGAATGCGTGGAGGACGTGCTGGAAGCTTTGCAAGCGATTCTACCATGATCAGGATGATGGCGATGAGTCCCGAAAAACCAAGACAAATCTCGATCTCTGCCGCGACTTTTGTCAGGCGCTGTTCGATGTGAGGCAGAGGAGAGACGAGACAGGCGACTCGGTGCTGCGAGTCAGCTTCGAGCTGAACAACCAGTCAGTCCCCATGGCAATGTTGCTCGCAAGCAGCTGACGCGTCGCAAAATGCAGCCTCTACAGCGCTCAGAAAGACCTCAGCCTGCACCCGCAATTCAGAGAGAGGACTCTCGAGTTTTACATCACGCTGTGTCATCGTCTAATGAAGCAACGCAGCGAGCTGGCCAAGGAGACCAACAAGCTCCTGCGGGCTTGTTGGGGCCTGGCGGAGACGCTCTTCAGCCTGCGCCGGAACCGACGAGACGGACGGATGCCCGACGAAGAGCTACTGGGATCCGCTGTACAGGCCTGCTGGGAACTCTGCGGCATCTTCAGGGACGGCTGGGCGCAGATACGGCCAGAACGGGACACGCCACGGCCCAGCCAGCCGAGCTACTTCCCTCCGATGGACCAGACAGGTCGGGAGAGTCGGCAGTCGAGTCGGTCGTCCATCTTCTCAAGGCGGGATAGTGTCAAGAGCGGCCTACAGGAGGAGCGACCACGCAAGCCTCGTCCGGTGCCGGAGACGCCCATCACCGAGTTTGAAGACACGCCCGTCTCGCCCGAGAGCCGGTCGCCTCAGCTGCCCAACATAATGGTGCTGGGCACGACGAGCGAGGGCGGTCGAGGGGGAAGATGGTCGAGCAACGCGTCCAACATGTCGAGCTACTCGCGCAGCAGCAACCGGACGTCGAGCACGACCAAGACGGCGGCGGCGGGTGGCGACTTGAACACGGCGAGGGCCAGGATTCTCGTCCTTCGGGCAGCCATGAACCTGGGCTTCGACCGAGACTCGAGCGAGCCGAGCGGTGCGATGCTTCAGAACTTTGTACAGGGCCTGAGGGCATCTTCGTTGGGCCCGCTTCAGAGCCAGGCGACGCTGCTTCAGCAGTACCAGAAGTCGATCGTGGTTGACGCCCTCATCCCGCGCGGCCAGGCGCTGCCGAGTCGCGGCGAGCGAGTGACTGCTCAGGACATGGCCAAGAGCGTGCAGGCACTGGGCAGCAGCTCGCCGCGGTTGGCGTACCTTCGCGATCTGTTCCAGCTGGTGTTTCAATTTCCGATTGAGGACGTCGAGTCACGCAGAAACGTGGTGATATCAGTTTGAAGCACGTTGGGCGGGACCTGGTTACATTGTCGATACCCTTGGATTTGCGGCGACGAGGTTGGACATTTAAAAGTGAGGGACTTGACTGAAGGAGGTCTGTTGTTGATGGCATGGAGCAGGTCTATATGGATGTCTACCTAGGTACTCTTGAATTACAGTATTATGTGTACATGAAGATGAGATCAGATTCCCGTCCCGAGGGCGTATCCAAGTCCCTCGTTTCCTCGGCGTCGTGATGATTGAAGCATAAAGTAACTTGTGACAGTTTGGAGCAGGTTCTGCTCTGATGTTGGCCGAGCAGATGAAGGAAGAGAAGAAAGAAAAGACAGGAAGTATGACAAGCAAAAGAAATGAGAAAGACAAGACTCTATCAGAAGAAAAACAACAAGCATCAGAGAGGAAACACGAGAACAGAAGACTGGCCGAAAAACTCCTCTTCATAAGCGGCGAGAACAGGCGACGGCATGGGCAGAAGCGGCCTCGGCCTGTGGGCACGACGCCTGCGGCTGCGCTGCTGAGCCGATTCCCCCGCGCGGGAGAGGCCTTGGGTGAAGGCGCGGCCCCAGCGGTAGCGGTTCAGGTCGTAGGGGGCGCCGGTGATGGGGGTTGGGGGGTCGAGGTCGATGTGGGAGAGCATCTGGTCCGAGGGGATGCGGTCGAGGGGGGGGTTGTAGGT
>NJES01000441.1:0-15805 GCA_002591395.1 Ophiocordyceps camponoti-rufipedis | reverse complement strand
TGATGATGATGATGATGCTGCTGCTGCCGCTGCTCGTCATCGTCGTCGTCATCATCATCGTAGTCCGGCTGCACGTCGAGCACCGTCATGACGGGGCTGAGAGCCAGACCACCTCGCTGCCTCTCCGCACAGCCCTCTTCCGACCTCGGAGATGCAGCCTTGGAGGATTCCGGACGCTGGTGGGCGAGGAGGGCTTCCACATCCCTCTTCTTCCTATCACGGACGACATCCCTCCGCGTAGGCCCAGACCCCGTAACGATGGGAACCTCCCCCACGACAGTCGTCGTCGTCGTCATGGTCCTCCCCCTCCTCTCCGGAGCCTTGGGCGGCAAGACCGGCACCGAAACCTCGTCCAACTCGCCCCTATCCCCCCCCCACGGCCCCTCGACCGCCAGCTCGACGGGCTCATCGATGGGCAAGCCGCCGATGTAATCAAAGGGCTTGGCGCCCGCGCTGTTGAGCCGCTGGTGCTGGTGGTAGACGGGGTATTGCGATCGGGGCTCCGACGCCGACTGCGGGATGGAGATGGCCATGTGGCGGTGGCCGCCGATGGTGGTGCCGCTGATGGCAGCGTCGGCGAGGCGGAGGGTTGGGGCTGCTGCTGTTCGGGGCATGGATTTGGAGCGCCGGGCCGAGAGGCTGCGGATGCGGCGGGACCAGGTTTGGGAGTCCTGGGGGGGGGGCATGATTGTGGTGAGCTGTAGTTTTAGTACTGGCTATGGTGGTGTTGGTGATGCTGTAGTTGTAGTGATGCTGTAGCGATGATGCCGTAGTTGTAGTACTGGCTATAGTGGTGTTGGTGATGCTGTAGTTGTAGTACTGGCTATAGTGGTGTTGGTGATGCTGTAGTTGTAGTGATGCTGTAGCGATGATGCCGTAGTTGTAGTACTGGCTGTCGTGATGGTGGTGAGGCTGGTGATGATGAAAGGTCTGACAGCCCATGCCCCAATCTCTTCACCCCATCGTCATCCCCTCTTGTACAAATAGCCCTGCATCCTCCGTCCCTACCACCACCAACACCCGTCAGCCTTCCTTTTTCCCTCCGCCATCGCCATCGCCACCATCGACCTCCTACATAACATACATATTCCTTCCCACCAGCTTCCCACCCCCTACAGCCGAATCCCCTCCAATCACCACTCTCGTTCCTGCATAACCCCTTTCTTTTTGTCTACCTACTCTCCACATCTATCATAACATCGCATCCCCGCTCAGCCATAAATGGCCAGCCGTCTCCCCGAGACGAGACACGTATAAAAAAAAAATGAAAAAAAGGGGCTGAGACATTGGACCAACCATCTCGACCCCAGGCTGGGCCTTTTCTCCTTGTCTCCCCTCTCCCCCAACGCCGAGCCATGCCCTCTGCCGTCCGTCCGTAGACGACACGCAACCTGGTAGAGCAAAAACGAAAAAAAATCAGAAAAATCAAAGATCAAGCACCTATCCCTGAATCATCGCCTCTTGGGCATAAAGAGGCTGGGCTTCGACTTCTTTCGCACCATGGGCTTTCCCTAGAGGTTGTTTGCCCCCCGGTTAGCGCGCCGCCGGCGTCTCGCCTTTGCTTTGCGTACCTTGGCGTTGTTGCACGGCGTCGACGAAGTCTTGGGCGGCTGCTGCTGCGCTGCTCCCGTCTGCTTCTGAGCCTGAGCTGCCTGACCTTGTGCCTGACCTTGTGCCGGAGCTTGTGCCGGAGCTCGTGCCTGACCTTGTCCCGCCGCTTGCATCGGAGCCGGCGTCGGCATCGGAGCCGGAGGTCGCTCCGGAGGCGTCAGCCCCAGCACCGCCATGGCCGAGGGGTCCGTCGGCGCCGGCGTCCGCTTCGGCTGACCGAACTTGGCCATGAGCCCCCCGCCGCGTGGCTGCTGCATGCTGGGCATCTGTCTCGAGTGGTAAGCGAGCGTGAATTGATCCCCTCGACCTTGGCCTCGCCATACCCTCTTGGCCGTCGGCAACTGGCCATTGTCCAGGCTTCGCTTCTTGGCCGTCGTCGTGTGAATCACCGGGGGTCCCACGCCGCTCCGAGCCGGGGCGCTGTTGTTGCTACTGGCCGTTGCCGCTTCGGGTCCGGCTGTAGTGTCGGCGTCCGTCATGGTCACGTCTCGAGCGGGTGCCACCGTGGGAGCCGTGGTCGAGGGAGCCGTGGTCGAGGGAGCCATCATCGTCGGAGCCGTGGTCGAGGGAGCCATCATCGTCGGAGCCGTGGTCGAGGGAGCCATCGTCGAGGGAGCCATCGTCGTCGGAGCCATCGTCGTCGGAGCCATCATAGTCGGAGCCACCGTCGAAGCCGTCGTCGTCGTCGTTCCCTCCGTAATCGCCTTGGCCCTCGCCAGCGGCTGCCGGAACAGCCTCAGGACGTCGCCCGACGTGTACCGCTCTCGCCTCTTGGCATCGTCAACCAGCTTGCGCCAAAACTCACCCTGCACAAGCGCCCGCGAGTCGCCCAGGATCCAGAGGGACGACTTGGCCCGCGTCAGGCCCACGTTCATCCGTCGGATGTCCGTCATGAACCCGATGCCCCCCGTGGGCTTCGCCCGCACGCACGAGAAGATGATGATCTCGCACTCCCGGCCCTGGAACGCGTCCGTCGTGTTGAACTCGATGGCCTCGGTGATGGACTCGCCGAACCGCGCCCGGAACCGGCTCCGGAGCTCAAACAGCTGCGCCTTGTAGGGCGTGATGATGCCGACTTTGCCCGTCAGGTCGATGGATCTGTACGTGCTGCACAGACTCTCCCACATGGCCATGGCCACCTCGAGCTCGCGCGTATTCACCAGCGACTGCCCGCCTCGGCCCCTCTCCTGCGAGCCCTCAATGTCGAAGAAGCGATAGGGCCCCAGCAGCTCGCTGCCGTGCCACGGCTGTCGTCGGAGCCGAGCCATGTCCGGCCCGTCTTGCAGCTGTCCCTCGTAGAACTCGGCGCTGGGGAAGATGCTGATGTCCGGGTGCATACGATACTGCGTGTCCAGCAGGTGGACGCTCTCGCCGTGCCTCTGCTGCATCCGCACAAACAGGCTCTGGTCGTAGCCGAAGCGAGCCGCCGACTGCGATAGCACCGTGGGCGGTAGCTGCTTGGGGTCGCCCACCAGCACACACTTGCAGCACCCGTACTTGAGAGGGATCAGCGCGCTCAGCTCCACGCACTGAGCCGCCTCGTCAATCACCACCGTCTCGAACTCGACCTCGAGGTTGCGGAACATCTCGTGCCCGCTGCCGCTGAGCGTCGCGCACAGCACGTGTGCCGAGTTGAGAATCTCTTGCTGAACTTGTCGTCGCCGCATCTCCATCTCGCGCGCTATCGAGTTGCCGCTGTCCTTGTTGGCGTCAATCTGCCGTCCGACGTTCATCTGCATCCGCTTCAGGTCCTCGAACTGCCTCGAAAGCCCGTTGTAAGAGTCCCGGTCGTCGCTCCCTCGCGCCGCCTCCAGCCGGGGCCTCAGCTGCGACAGCTGTTCCTTGATTCTCGCCGCCTCGTCGTGCAGCTTATCGCGGTCGGCCTTGGCCGTCTCTCGCGTCGTGTCGCCCTCGAGACGCTTTCGCACCAGCTCGTCCAACGTGACGTCCTTGACGGCCGCGTTTATGGCATCGCTGCGTCCCAGTCGGAGTACGTTGATGTTGCGAGCCTTGCCGGCCCCCGTCTTGACTCCTGCCTTGAGTCGCAGCACGAGCTCGTCGACGGCCGCGTTGCTGGGCGCGCACACCAGCAGCTTCTTGGATCGTACGGGCGCCTGACCTTGGGCGGCGTTGAGAGGCCGCACCGGCACCCCCGTCATCGGGTTCGCGAGCTGATCCGAGAGGAGAGACCCGACCATGGCCACGATCGTCTTGGTCTTTCCAGTTCCCGGCGGGCCCTGGATCAGGGTGAAGCCGTCGTTGTCATGCGCCCCGATGACTGCGAGGGCCTGACCTCGGTTGAGAGCCCAATTCTGCATCGCATTCTTGACCCTTTCCTCCGAATATCGAAGGATCGGCGACGGCTGTGCCTTCAGAATCTCATCCATGAGGTCGTAGTACTGGAGGCTCTGCAGCGCCGCGTACTCCCTCTCGATCGTCGTCATATTGGTAATCTTGACGCCGTGCAGGTCGGAACCGGGCACGAGAATCGGCGTCAACGTATTGCTTCGGGACGCCACGCGAAACGTCACCTCCAGGAGCCCCTTTTTGTGAGCGATCCGGTGAACTCGTGCCAGGCAGCGTCGCGCCTTGGGCGTGGCCAGCGGCTTTTCCGCCTCCGAAACCAGCAAGATGTCGCCCTCGGACACGGGCCGCTCCCGAGTCTGCCCCAGGGGCAACGTAAAGGCCGCCTCCAGGAAGCTGTCGACGCTGGCTCGGCTGGCAATCTTAATGCCGAACGGCTGCGACGTGAGCTCGTCCTTGGACGTCACAAACGACCGCCACGCCTCCGAGACGAGCAGCGGGAAGAATGTGGCCTGGTACGAGGCCGGATCGTCGTAGCACGTCGCCACCTCGGACGCCGCCGGTCCTCCGGGAGGGTCGTTGCCGTCGTGGAACATGTCCCAGGCCAGGATCGTGTTATGAAGCCTGTCCATGGGCGGGATCAACCTCGCCCGCATCTCCTTGACCGAACGCTGCTGTCGCGTCTTCTTGACCGGTCTGCGAAGCTGGTCGCGCATCAGCTGTTGACGACGTCTCTCCTCGTCCATTTCCCTCTGCTGCAGGCCCACGCCCGGGGCCGTCAACCTATCGCCGGTCTCGGACTCGTCACTAACTTCGTCTGAATCGTCGTCGGAACTGCTAACCATCATTTCACTTTTCCTCTGTCCGGCCTCGCTCCGAATCTGCTTGGCTCTGGCGATGGCTTCCGCGTCTCTGGCCGCCTTCTCCGCCTTGGCCCGCATCCGGCTCTCCTTGATGGCCGAGATGGCCATGGGGTCCGGACCCTTGGCCGGCGACGGCACCATGGCCCGCCGTGCTTCGATCTTCTTCAGGATGGGGCTGTCGACCGACTTGCTCAGTTCCAGCACGTCGTCCCGGTTGGTCCGGCTCTTGGGGGCCGCGGGCGTGGCCGGTCCCGACTTGGACCACGCGTCCAACTTGCTCTGCTTCTTGACGCCATCCTTTGCCGCCTGCTCTGTGCCCTTGGGATTGTAGTCGACCTGGACGACTTGGACCTCGTCGTCCTGTCCGAGGGCCTGAAGCAGCTCGGCTCGTTGCTGATCCTTGAGGTTGGTCGACTTCAGATACTTGCCCGCCGTGCCCGTCGGAATGCACGCGTCCATGATACCCCTGCGCGACTCCGCGTCGATCTCGAGCTTGTTCTCGCGCAGTCGCGATAGGATCTTGCAGAGCACTCTCACCGTCACCTCGACAAGCCATCTGTCTTTGAGGCGAATCATGGCTTCCATGCCGCGAAAGTTTTCCCTTGCCGGTGCGAGAATCATCGCCATGGACTCCTTCTCGCTCTTGCCCGAGATGACGATGGTCGTCGCCAACAGGCCGTCCTCGGCCACGAGCGCCTCAGCAAGCTCCATGATCTCGCGGCAAAACTCCGTCATGATGGAGTTGGATACGTAGGTGGACCAGTTCTCGATATTCAGGCAAGACTTGGAGATGAATCGCCACTGTTCGTTCCACCACCGTAGAATCGTCGCCGCCAGCCGCGGCTCGATGATACTGGTCCGCAAGACGCCCGCCGAAGAGTCGGTGAGACCCTGCAGAAGGGATCGACCCGTGCTCAACAACGGCCTGATGGGACCCCAGGAAATCGGCCTCTTCATCATCTTATCCAGGGTCCAGATGATGGACGAGATGGTCTGCTCGGGGTGCAGGCGCGTCATGTGCTCCAGCGCCGAACCGCGCGAGAGCTCGCCCGTCCAGGTTCTGAGCACCTCGACCGACGCCTCAGCCAGATCCTGGTCCCCGTGTACAGAGAGTCCCACGATGGTCTGAAAGGCCACACGGGCGCTGAAGAGGTTGTTGAGATCCGGGGCGTCGAGCTCTGAAACGCGACTAAAGATCCTGACGAGCGGCTCGGTCGTGCCACGAAAGACACGGTTGAAGGCCTTGGACGCCTCGTCAAGACTCGGGGTTGTCTTGGGCGGCCTAATTGCCTCCATTGAGATGAGAGGTCCGAGACAGGCCAATATGTCCTTAAACAGATAGACCTGGTTCGGCGTCAAATCAAAAACGTCAATGACAGACTCCCAGTACCCCTCGGAAAGGTGCTTCTCGGCTGAGTCGATAGTCTTCTTGTCGGTCGAGCCGGCCGTCTTTTGTTCATGACAGGCCAAGTACTCTTCCGACAGGATTTTCATATGGAGGCGCATGGCCGTCAGAATGAGGGTCCTGGCGGCATCGGCCATCTTCAACGTCTTCCAAACCTCCGTATTGGTGTAGTGGCACTGGATGTTGCGGATGATGAAGGGATTGTACTTGACGACAAGGTTGAAAGAGGAGCTGGCGTACAGGAGCGTGGAGCCGGAAGCCATGTGGACGCCGTCCTCGAGGAAGGACTTGAGGGTAAAGTTCAGGGCGTCGAAGCCGGCGCGGACACAGGTGGCCTGACCCGCCTCGCCGATGGACCTTTCTCTAGCCAGTGACTCGAACAAGGTGTACATGAAGACCTCGCAAGCATCGTAGCGGCGGTCGCGCTTCAGCGACTGGAGCCAAGGCTGGATCCACGATGTCGGGAAGGGCGTCACTTCCTGGGAGTTGGAGTCGAAGCCGCTCCAGCTATCAAGCGACTGCCCCAGCAGACTCTTGTAGACGGGACTGCCAAACAGCATGTCGGGGATGACGTTGGGCTTGGCGTCGCCGATGGCGTCCCACATGGCCTGGGGCGACTTTTTCAAGATACTGGTCATGACCTTGATGGTGGCCACCAGAACGCCCTCGGAACGGCAGTTCTGGATGTGGCGAAACAGCAAGTCGTAGATGTTGGGGTTGCCCTGCCGGACCTCGAGGCTCTTGAGACGGCTGAGGATGAGGCTGTCGGTCATGGTCCTCAGTATGGCGTCAATGGACTCCCAGAAGCGCTGAATGTCCAGGTAATCTTCAGTGCTGGGGTTTCGGAGGTCTTTCTTAGCAACCTCGTTGATGCCCTTGATGATACCAATGCCGACGGCCCAGTCAAATTGCAGCTCCGTCATGGAATCGTTCGGGATGTACTTCCAATTTTCCGTCGCCCACTTGTAGCGGTCGTGGAAGATGAAGTCGAAGAGAAAAAAACCCATGCCAGGAAGAGGTTCGTGGGAACCGAGCCTGAGGTACGTTTTTCCCTGGAGCCGGCAGAAGACGAACTGAAAAAGGGCCCGTTTCTCGGGATTAGCGATGTACGGGACGCAGCACAGAGCTTCGTAAACGGTAATGAGGACGAGAGCGCAGTCCTTGGTGGCTAGGAGGCTCTTCTTGAAGTCGATGCCCTTGTTCTCGATGGCTTCGATGGCTTCTTGAGCCCATAGCAGGTTCTTCTCGATGCGACTGACGTCGATCTTTTCTAGCAGCTCCTCGATATGGAGCATAGCGTCTTCGTTCCAAATTCTAAATTTGATTAGCAGGGACTCGTCTCTAACAGTAGGGACACACATACTCTGAGAATTTCTCCAAGTAAGTCTTGCGATTCATATGCCAGTTGAGGCAACAGTCGGAGCAGACGCGAAGGCAGTTTTCGAGACGGGCGCCAAAGTCTTCGCCCCATTTTCCAGAATCTTTCTTGTCGAAGCCAAAGATCAGGCAGTTCCAGTACGTGATCTCGATGCGTCGCTCGCCATCCTGGATGCGTTTTTTCTTCTCGGCGACGCTGATGCTGGAGTCGTTGTCGTCGTCATTTTTGTAGTTTTCTCGATCGTCATCATGGAGCTTGGCGCAGAGGAGGTGATGCTCAGGTGGAATCTGCTGCAGCTTCTCGAACCACGGTCGGAGAACCAAGCTTGGGTCGGTCATGGTGATGACGCCCAGATTCGACAGAGCCTAGGAGTGGTTGTCGATGGGCTGCTTCAAGGCCCGCATGCGAGCGAGAGAGCGACAAGATGGGTGTGGCCAAGCTTGAAAGCAGGAGAAGAGATGGGAAAGGTGCAGGGAAGAGAAGTGAGGGTTACGGGTGGCGGTTTGTTGTGGGAAAGGCAGAAAAGGCTGCCAGCTGGCGACGCGAAGAGCGAAAAGGCCGGGTGCTGGAAAGCGTGGGCCTTTAGGGGACCCAAGGCCAGCCCGCAGCTCTGCAGATAGAAGCCCCAGCGATAGAGCTAGTTGCCCTGAAGACTCTCAGGCTTGCATGCACTGCCCGTAACCGCCCAGACAGGAGATCGTCTGGGGGTTCCAGTTCCTTGACGCCGCACCGTGATTTCGTCCTTTGGCGGGAGGCTCGACGTTGCAAACCGCGACTTGGTACCTCGAGATTAGGTGGTGGGGGCCTGTGCGTCAGGGCCCTGACAGACGGAGATCGGCGGATAGTTTGGCCGCTGAACCTCTGGAACCTCTGGAGACGGACCCTTTTGATGCATGACGTTTTCTTCTACGGGGGTGTTTTCTACCAGGCGAGATCTCTTTTCTTTGATACCAAGATGGACGTTTCAGTCCCTCCCTTTCAACTTCCAATAGCTTGAGCAGTCGAGCCTGATGGTCTCTTCAGGTTGGTGACCCCGTGGGGGCTGCTCGCCGCTGTCTTTTCCGCTTACTGGGCCTGGATGGCCGAGACATTCACCGTGGTGCTACAAGTGTTGAACGTGTATCAATGCAGAATTTCTAGAACAGCTGGCTCATCAAGACACACTCGTGATTGGAGCGTTTTGTCCGATCAAGACACGTTTCGCCCGGCTTTATGGCTGACGAGATTCTGGCATGGATATCGGTGACACGATGATCTTACCTGTCAGCATCTAATCGAACGCGCAGCGATAGAGCGCGTTCGTACTCTTTCCTGTTGCCTCTTCCAGTCAGACTCGCCACTACTCGCCAGCAATGCCGTATTTTTACTCGCGCTTGGGCCGTTGACAAGTGTCTACCTGGTCATCACAAAGGGCTGCCGACAGTCAGACGAAGCGAAATCCTCGACATATGTCTATTTCTCTATTGATATCTCTTCCGTTTCTAGCTCCGGAAGCCGCCATCACCCGAACGACTATCTACTCCAAGCAGAGCAACTGTTGGGCTATTCTCTTTCACTTCTGTGCTCAAGTGATAGATTTATGATGGCGAGACTAGCGTAGCAGGAACCGTACTTTCAAGTCAGTCTTCTCCACAGTCGAGTCCACGATAATGCAAGATACTACACACCTGGAACCTGAATGAACTGTATGCAGATGTCGTGAGATTTCACACCCTCCAACTCAGAAGTGTGCTTCGGACCCAACGTAGGTGTGCCGTCTCAGGCGCATCTGAGTGACATGCACGACATTAGTGTACCTTCAACACTATGCATGCAGGCATATCCAGAGATATCAGCAACATGTAAGAAACTGCCCCGCTCAGCTTGGGCATCTCTATCTATATATCAGACTCACCGTCTCGCCTCTTTCCAACCATCTGCCACCTCTACCTCCTCCTCAAGCTTCAGCCGGAACCATGAACACGCCAGTCGTCTACGTCGTGGGCGCCGCCCGGACGCCCGTTGCCCAGGTTCGGATGCCTGCCGAAGTGACGACACAAGCCGTCTGACAGCAGCAGGTCAACGGAGCGCTCTCGCAATTCTCCGCCGTTGAACTCGGCGCCGCAGCGATACAAGGCGCAGTGAAACGATCACGGGTGCCGCCAGAGCTGATCTCGCACGTCTACATGGGCCACGCCTTGCAGGCCGGCTGCGGTCAGTCACCGAGCAAGCAGGCCGCCATCTTCGCTGGCCTACCGGAGACAATCGAAGCGACGACGATCAACAAGGTCTGCGCATCGGGACTCAAGGCCGTGACGCTGGCGGCTCAAGACATTCTCCTCGGTATCGACTCCGTGCGGGTGGCTGGCGGTATGGAGAGCATGTCCAACGTGCCCTCGTACGTCGACAAGAAGCCTCCAGCTGGCGAGGGAAAAGAACAGAATGGCGTGACCAAGGACGGACTACTGAACCCGTACGATGGCCTATCCATGGGCGCTTGTGCTGATCTTATCGCCGCACGGTTTGAGCTGTCCAAGGAAAGCCAGGACGAGTACGCTCTGGCTTCGTTCAAGCGCGCAAGTCGGGCTGTCGAGATGGACCTCTTCAGCGAAGAGGTGGTCCCGGTGCCGTATCGGCCTGGAGGGTCGAAGCAGGTGTCGACCGACGACATCAGAGGCAAGGCCTTGTTTCAAAGACTAAAGACACTGAATCCTGCCTTCTCTGCTGCCGGGACCATCACCGGGGGAACCTCGTGCACGATCGCCGATGGTGCTTCAGCTGTAGTTCTGACCAACGCACAGGTCGTGCGCCAGTATTGCAGAGACAACTCCCTACTGGCACGCATCGTCTCCTTTGCCGACGCCGCAGCAAAGCCCAAAGAGTTTTCCATAGCGCCGGCAAAAGCTGCCGAGATTGCGCTCCAAAGGGCAAAGTTGGTGGTCGACGACATCACTCATTGGGAAATCAACGAGGCCTTTGCGGCCGTGGTGCTGATAAACCAAAAGGTGAGACTGGACCGGCTAGGCAATTCCAGTCCGAAGAGGGAATGCTGGATGAGCTGACGGATTCTTGATCACCTTCAGCTTCTCGACATACATCCGCTCAGAGTCAACGTATCCGGGGGAGCAATTTCGTTCGGACACCCTCTGGGCAGCTCGGGCTGTCGAATTCTCGTGAGCTTATTACATGGGCTGAACCCAGGCCAATACGGGGTGGCAGCAGTCTGTAACGCCGGCGGAGGAGCGACGGCCGTGGTTGTGCAGAGGCTGAGTGCTGGAGACGTTGGTGATGGCATGCCGTGAAGGTGATCGAGGGGCGTTGGGTGAGGGTCGTGAAGGATTCACGTCTGGGAACAGCCGTCATGACAGTCTGTTGCCACGAAGCTGGCGGAAGAGGAAATTCCAATGCTACAGATTCAGCAACCCCTGACACAGAACCACAACGAGACACGTGTAGGTTTCGGTTGTGAAGCATCGAGCTTATTCCTTGCCACCAACATCATGAGGCCAACCCCATGTCGTCATACCGCTACCCAAACGGGATAAGCCGCTGATAAGTTACGAGTTCTCTGCCAGCAGCATCAGAATTCCGGCCAGCGTGCGTGGAATCTCACTCGATAAGGCAGGCTCCTCCCTGTCCCAGCGAGCAAGAATGTGTGTGACAGCTGGTGAACAACGGGGATGCTGCTTGCTTCGATAGGCGGTAGACCTGGACGAGACAGCCTCAACAGATGAGACTTTTTCCTACACCGCCGGCGGAGACCAGGTGGCGTCGCTTCAGTGGACAGGACTGAAGAGGCGGCCTGGTGAGGCGCAGCGGTCTTGCTGTCGCCAGGGATTCAGCGAGTAGCGGGTCTCCGTCGTCGAGTCTTCGGGGGCCGAACACTTGACAGGGCCACGAGGACTTGCCACGGTAGCATCCGTCTGTCCTTGTGTTACCGAAACGAAGGGTTGCCAAAGACAGGGGTGGAGTGAAGGACGGGGAACGACTCAGCCACCAGACCGCGGTCTTGCAAGTAGTGGGAATCGAACCTAGCTGTCGTACTTGGCAGGCGGACAATAATGCGCATGGGGAAATTCTGGGAGAAACGGGAGTTGAGAATCCGACTCCAGCTCGAAACACGTGACTGCAGAAACAGGCTCCTCTTCGGGCATGGAACTTGCCTACCCTAGATACCTAGTCCATCGCAGCCTCGTCATCCACTTCATCCCATCTCACGACAACCCTCCCTCTCGACGATAGCGCGCCGCCATCGTGGCACGAGCCGCACCGGCTCGCCCTAGCACCTTTTCCTATCGTCTGCTGACGGCGAGGCTGTAGTCGGTCGGCTCTAATTTGGGCCCGACGCTCTACACCTGACACTAGGACGACGCCCCTTGCTCTATCTGGCAGTGCCTGATTGGTTCGACTTCTTCTTCCGCTTCTCTCTGGCCGCCTTCTCGACTCTCGAACATCAGAGACGGTCCACCCCTTATCCCCGTCGTTATCGGCCCAGCCCTCTTGTTGTGTGTGGTTGCTTTGGTTCCACTCGCACTTGGGCTGCCTCATGACCCCCTTTCCATGTCAGACTCGATATCGCCCATCCCCTTGGGGTGACGGAGCGACCTGCCGTTAGGTCTCCCGTCGGTCTATCGCCCGTTGGTCTCTCGCCTAACGATCCGGCTTGCTGGGAAGATTGCTTGATTGCCCTGGTGGTACCTCTTGTTCCACCTCGAGCAGCCCTCACGAGCTGCCATATTGGTTACGCAACCTGCTTCCGGTCGTCCTCCATTCACGAGCTTATCCTCCCGCTCTTCTCATGCAGAAGCTGCCACCAGACATACCTCGGCTCGTCCAATCGTCTCAAGGGCGACACGCGACCACCAAGTCCCCCTATATGGACACGCCATCAACATGTACCCCTTTAGGACACGCGCTGATGATGGTTGCGTCGCCGAGCACTTCTTATCCCTCGTCCCAGCCTTATAGCCGACGTATCCAGTTGCTATCTTTTGGTACCCGACTTAAAAGGGGCGTGGGGCTGCTGTCCTCACTGTTCGTTTCCTGTGACCTGTTGTCATGAATCAACTGAACTTTCTCCCCGGCGTCTTCTCTTTTCTTGCCCTTCTTGCCCTTCCTTGACCTCGTTCTGCCTGCCTTGTATTCATCGAATCTCTTAGTCGTCGTCTTATTGTTCCGAAGCATCTGCCTAGAGTCTCAGTCATCACCATGACCATGGTCCGCCTTACCGTTAACAGGCATCATCCTCACCGTATGGGTCACGTAGCCAGGCTGGCGGCGGCGGCCGTGATAGCTCTTTGCGCCTCTGTCCAGGCGCTCACAGAGAGCTGTGGCCCTATCCGGTTCTATTCGGGAGAGAAGATTGGCTGGAAGCCCTGTGGCGTGGTCAATGGCCGCGAGATTGAGTGCAGCGACCTCGACGTGCCGATGGATCAGCTGGACCCTACCAACGTCGTCGGCTCGACGATCAACATCCCCTTGATCCGGATGCGAGGCAAAAACGGCACCAGGAACCTCGTCCTCAACCCGGGCGGCCCGGGCGAGAGCGGACTGGTCTTTCTGCACACCGACGGCGCCAACCTGCACGAGGTGGTGGGAGAGAACTATCACCTGCTATCCTTCGACCCCCGGGGCATCGGCAAGTCTCGGCCGGCGGCCGTCTGCTATCCGACTCAGGCGGCCCGGAGGAATCGGTTCCGCTTCACGGATCCGGACCCTCTCAGCCAGAGCGTGACGCGGTACGCCTGGACGTCAAACTACGTGCAGTCGTGCGCCGACATGATGAAGGGCTACGGAAAGTACCTCAACACGCCTCAGACGGCGGCCGACATGAACAGCATCCTCGACGCCGTCGGCCAGAAGGACATGCTGTTCTGGGGCTTCAGCTATGGCAGCTTGCTGGGTCAGACGTACGCGCAGATGTTTCCGGAGCGGTCGAAGCGAGTCATCATCGATGGCGTCACCGACTTCTTTGACTGGTATGAAGAGCCGATCCTGCGTGGCGACTTTATCGACACTGCCAATGTCCTCGACGGCTTCCTGGACGAATGCGCCAAAGCCGGCGACGCCTGTGAGCTGACGGCGCATGGCAAGACGAAGAAGGAGCTGCAGCAGAAGCTGAACGACTTCTTGCGTGAACTGTCTGCCCATCCGATACCCGTATATGTCGACATCTTCAAGCAGGGTGTGCTGGACTACTCGACGGTGCTCAACGAGGTCATCTACGCCAGCCTGTTTGTGCCGACGACGTGGCCCAAGCTGGCGCACAAGTTGACCCAGGTCATGGACGGAAACGCCACTCAAGTCTTCCTCGACCACGGTGACTATGACTCGACCGACGACAGGAGAGCCAACGGAAACGACGAGGTCAACGACATCATCGAGCTCAACGACGGCGCCACCGGACCCAAGTACTGGCCTCAAGGACGTGAGGCTTTGGTTGAGATGCTGAAGCCGTGGTACAAGTCGTCACCCTTTTTCTACCAGATGAATCGGGCCTATTACGCCAAGCAGCGGTGGCCGATTGAGAAAAGCCACAGCTTTGTGCCACAGCGCCACGTGCAGACGGCTCACCCCATGCTCATCATCTCGACGACATACGATCCCATCTGCCCGCTAGCATCAGCCAAGCGGTCGCAGCAGACGTTTGCCAACTCGAGCCTGATTGAAGTTCGCGGCTACGGCCACTGCTCGCTGGCGCTGGCTTCCTTGTGCATGGCCAAGCACGTGCGCCGTTATCTCGACAGCGGCATCATGCCCGACGCCTACACCGTCTGCGACTCGGACCGGCCATATTTCCCGGGCCAGAAGCCGACGAAGCCGACGGCGGATCACGGCTTCAGTGAGCTGGACGTGACGAGGATCAACGCGGCGCAGGTGGCGCTGGCCGAGGTGCCGCGATTGCTGCGGCAGAGACGGCGGTGATGGTGATGGTGATGGAGATGACGATGACGATGACGATGACGATGACGACGCGTGGTGTTTATGGTGCTGACGACGCTTTTCGGGGGTTTCCATCTTCTGTATATAATTTGAACTCGCTTGCTCCTTTCTCAGCGGCTTTCGTAGCAATCATCATCGTTCCCCTTTGGGCGAAGCGGACAAAAGGCCTTTCACAGACCACGAGTGCCCCGATGAGTGCCCCGATGAGGGTCCCGATGAGTGATGCACATGGCCTTAGTCAGCCGACATCGGCGTCCCGTCGGAGCTGATTGGCTAGAGTAAGATTAGCGTTAGACAGGGCATCATTTCGCCCCCACTTTCTTCACTCGAGTCTCTCTCTCTCTCTTCTCTTCCTCGGCTCTGCGTCCGTCTTTCACCAACTCGCTCTCTTTTATTTGGCCGCTGCTCCGCTCCTCTCGTTTCTCTATAACCGTCTTCCGCAACCTCGTTCCTCCTCTCTGCCTTCATTCGCCTCAGCCGCTCCA
Organism: Ophiocordyceps camponoti-rufipedis; assembly: GCA_002591395.1. Lineage (NCBI taxonomy): Eukaryota > Fungi > Ascomycota > Sordariomycetes > Hypocreales > Ophiocordycipitaceae > Ophiocordyceps > Ophiocordyceps camponoti-rufipedis. Next base: position 838 of record NJES01000441.1, on the reverse strand, counting down.
TGTCGCCGCCCGTCCGGGGCCCCGATCGCCGCCCGTCCTCCCGTTCGCCTCTCGTCGTCGGCCATGGCGGCGCTGATCGATCCCACCATCCGTGGGAAATACCCCGTCATTCTGGGCGAGGGGATGCTGGGGAAGACGTCCAATGACATCTTTACCGGCGTACGATGTGCGTTGCGCCCTTGGACGCGTTCCCTACACGCATCGTCTTCCCTTGGCTGACTGGACAAGACAACCACAAACCCAGCTTGTCGTCGGCAGACGGTCCCGCTCATGCTCGTCTCAAGCCTTCGCAGCCTGGGAAGACGACGTCTTACGATCTGTCGTATAGCGATGGGGGCGCCGCCTACGCATACGCCGGCACCCGCTCCATCGACACCAACCAGTTCGTCCTGCACTTCGATCCCGACCGAAAAGCCTTCATCCTCGATAGGATCGACTCTACTTTCAACATGAACCTGACCCGTCTACCGGGCACTTCGGATTCGGCCAAGCTCGCCCGTCAGTTCCCTCACATCGACGCCCAACAAACGAAGCCAGCCGCTACCGAGAGCAAGCCGCAACACGCTTCATCTCCCGCTCTCCCTACCCCTTCCTCCGCCCCTCCTCCTACTTCCGCTCCGACCTCCGGCAAGCCCGCCAAGACGTCCACCGCCAAAGGTTCCGCCAGCAAGCCCTCAGCCGCCCACCCGCCCAGACGCAAAGCCGACAAGCCGCAACAAAAGGCCGTCGGCCTGTCTCTACCCAAGCCCGAGCCCACACCTCCGGCACCGGCACCAGCGCCCAAGAAAAAGGCACCGGTCAAGCCGGCCCAGCGAGACGAGGACGAGGACGAGGATGA
>NJES01000440.1:1715-15823 GCA_002591395.1 Ophiocordyceps camponoti-rufipedis | reverse complement strand
TAGTAGGACTACTTTTTAATTTAAAAAATAATGTATATTAGCATAGTTAGTAATTTTTAGGCTTTAATTATTAGTAAAAAAAGTTATATATATATATATGTTTATATTAAAATATCTTTAAAAGCTTTATAAAATCTATTTATTTTAATATAAAGTACTTATATTACTTTAAATTAAAAACGCTTTATTCTATTACTATTAAGTCTAAGTTAAACCATCTTAGTAGCAATAGCATGAAAAGCTACCTACTTACCTAACTAAACCTATTCGTACGAATCTTGTAGATAGGTAGGTACCTTGATATTCGTAGGTAGGCACTCTTTAACACACAAGTACGGCGGCGCTTAAACCTACTTACCTACCTACCGAGCAGCTCACCTTAAGGGCCCCGCGATTGGCTGTATCATGTATGTCAACAACGGCGGCGAAAGCGACCTCCAGCCTCCCGGCCCCTCACACTAATAAGAGCCGTGGACACGCAGCTATCGGCACTTCCCGACCTTTTCCCACGCCGATGCGCTACCCCTAACATTTCGACTCTGTCTTGTCCGTCGCTGGGCCTTTCCGTCGTCGATTCGAGCCGCGAGCTGTGTCCGGTCTTTTAGGACCCCTACCGCCAGCGTCTCTGCCACACCTACATACATCCGAAGCAGACTGACAACAGTCTCGTCAGCTCCCACCACCACAGCCCCTATCTCGTCAAAGCCGGCTGCGAAACAACTGCCCGTCGCACAAGCCTGTCAAAGTGAGGATTGTTTTCCAATCAATTTCGGAGTGGGCGATCAGACGTACACGGGAGCCTCGTGAGGCTCTTCATCCCCCGTCGCCCCCATCTGCGGCTGTCTGCGCTTCGGAGAGCCAGACCACGTTCGCGGGCCATGGCCATGTGAGAAGCATTTCTACGCTATGACGACAGCCGCTCGACATACCCAGCGGCCTCAACCATTCTTGGCTGCCGACACGTTTGACCCAGATGAAGTAGTGCCGAGGCACAGCCCCCTGATGCAAGCACTACGCCCAAAACTCGAGTTGTCGCCGAGCCCGTCGCCCGACATTCCCGCAGCACAAGTCAGTCGAGATATCCTCTGCTTGATTGATTTCTCTAATACATACAAGATTCGTCCCAGCTCCGGAGATGCCGTGCTGGTGTCCTATCTGGACAATGGCCGCCGGCCGGAAATCGCCCGCGTCGCCGGTGCTCAGGCCCTACCTGGCGCTGACGAAGACTTGGACGATGATAACCGCTTGCTCGATTCGGCGCCGTCAAGGACCTGCACCAACATCGGCGACGCGTCTCATATAACCATATCTACACCTATCCTGCAGCATCTAGCTGCCGACGCTTTACAAGCCGTCTCTGCCGAATCCCCGCTGGTCGCGCCTCCCAGGGCGTCGTTGGACATCTCGACCTCGGCGCGACAGCTGTCCATTAGCGACGAGCGGCCACAGCTCGTTGCTACTTATCCCTCTTACAGGCACCCCTCGAGGGCGTCGGTTCATGCGGATGCTTCCACCTCTACACCAGCCTCGGCAACTGGCGAGCTTCCTCCTTTACAGATGGATTCGCCCAAGTCGGAGACCAACGGCCAGAACCTGCCCTCCATTAGGTCTACCTTTGGTGATATCAAATGTATACATTCGGAGCGGGGAACACCAGCTGACAAGGACATGGCATCTCTTCACTCCGCGGCAGCCTTCTCCCATTCGCCTCCCTTGAGCCGACCACGGCTGCCCCCAATGTCGGCTTCTCACGTCTCGCCGCCCATCTCACCTGGTGAGGCTTATCAGCGCAGCCTTCCCTCACCGCATTCCTTGCCAGCCTCGAGCCCTTACAGCTACTATCACCCGAAAGGTCTTGCACATCGGCCTAGCCTGGAACTGGGCACCATCACCGCCGGCGAACCGCCCGCCACGGACCAGTCCGTCCTAACCCCTGCCACATCCGCATCTGTTGCAGATCCAATGAGCATCGACGGCATCACCAACCCTTCCGGCGGCATCTACGCCTGCACCTTTTCGGGATGCACCGCTCCGCCGTTCCAGACGCAGTACCTCCTCAACTCGCATGCCAACGTTCACTCATCGGCGCGCCCCCACTACTGTCCGGTCAAGGGCTGTCCCCGTAGCGAGGGGGGCAAAGGATTCAAACGGAAGAATGAGATGATCAGGCATGGACTGGTCCACGATTCTCCCGGCTACGTCTGTCCCTTCTGTCCAGATAGAGAACACAAGTATCCTCGACCTGATAACCTCCAGAGGTGTGCATTTTCCCCTCGCCGACTGTGGTCGTTTGCCATTAGGCTGACTGAAATCGTTAGGCATGTTCGAGTGCACCATGTCGACAAGGACAAAGATGACCCGCTTCTGCGGGAAGTTCTGTCACAGAGGCCTGATGGCCCGAACCGAGGACGAAGGAAGCGAGGAGTCATCACCTAAAGAGATGAACGCGCTCGACGTCTTTGCGGATGTCACTCGCGACTCTGAAGTCCAGGTCGTGTCACAGGCACGCCGTAATCGGCAATGCTTCAATGCAGAGGTGGGCGGGATTTGCCACTTCTCTTTCGGCGACTCATTTGACATATTTGGCGTCCTTGTCAGTAGCTTTGTTCCCACATACCAGGCCGCCATCGGCCGCCGTGCATACTTACCATATCGCCCAACTAGTATTCGTAGTCTACAAACTGTCTGCCCAGGTCTCGGGCTTACCTTCAACACCATGTGTCACTTGACCTCGTTATCTACTGCGGTTACAAAGACTGCCATATGCCAACTTGGATTGGCGAATCACTGAGGATCTCGCCATCGACGGCCCACAAAGCTTGGTGCGACCCTAAGCATTCAATCACGAGCCACATACCCTCTCTCTGCACCTTGTCAGGCTCCATGTCGAAATCGCCGGTGCGTAGATCTGTCGTTGGTTCCCGAAACTGTCCATCACCGGAAATTGCAACCGTAACCTGCTCCGAGCCCCAGCCTTGCACGACTGAGACTCGTAGTAGAACAGACGAGGCGTGCCGCGCTCCGTTAGCAGCGTCCGGCAGCTGCACATTGTAAACGGAGATGCTCGCACGTGTGAGCCACGACGCCGTCAAGGAAGCACGAGCACCGCCCTCGCCCCTCACCGGGTTGAACGTCCCCAGGGTTGTTCGCAATCTCCCTGCCGCTTCAGCTGGAAGAGGGTCCAGGGACAGAGGCGACATGGACGACACTTGTATGGCAAAAGCGGCCGTTTGGCCGGCGTCAAACGTCGAGCAGACCAGAGTGTAAGTACCAGATTCCAACATGGGAATGGTTGCCATGGCGCATCCGCGATGATACTCTCCTGAAGAGAAGACGAGATCCTTGACACGTATACTTGTAACCCGCTGCCCGCGGGCCCAGACAACATCGACGTGCACTTGAACCTCGCGGTTGTCGGTAGATAGTAGAATAGAGACAGGGGTGGACCTGCTCGCGACCAGCTTATATTGGGGGTTTCGGTAGTACGTGGCCTTGGACGAGTTGCCACCAGCGTTACGTCTGCTCCAGGCCCCTGTGCGCTCCAAGTTGTGGTGCATTCTCTCTTCTGCTAGCTTGACTTCCAGTGGCGAGTTGGAGAAAAGTGTCAAGGTCAAAGAATAGCTGGGCAGAGGCAGCTCATGCTGATCGATGACTATTGTGTACCTCTTTCCGGGACTTGCCTCAAGACGCGCGAGTGTCTGCGGGGAGTCGACGTAGGGACCGCGATAGATTTCCGGCCCACTTACATGAGCTCTCTTGCCACCGTTGTCGAAGACCAGAATGCTCATGAATCCCAGTTGTCGCGCGACTGCGGCCAGAGAGCCACGTCTGCTGCGAGCGATTTCGAGCTCAGCGTCCACGAAGTGACGACCAACCAGAATCCATATGGAGCCGCCGGTAGAGGACGACAGAGAGTATTGGGGATTTTTGACCAATGAGGTCGCAAGATAGTTGGGAGGCAACTCCCACGTCAGATGGTGATCCTGCCGACAGTTGAATAAGCTAGGATTCCAATTCAGGTACATGGTCTCGAAGTGTTGAGCCACGTCCTCCAGCGTTATCCAAGTCGTGCTATCTCTGGGTCAGCAGCTGCCGTGTGTGAGGCTATGAAGGCGGCTCACTTGTCGCGACCAGTGTCTGGACCTCCAGTTCCTACGATCAAGGGCGCGTCGCGCCAAGGATTCTTGATGAGTAGCTTGCGTGTATTGCCGTCAGGCGAGTGAAGGTCCTCCACTGCGTAGTCATGCTCGCCGATGAGTCCCATGAGTCGCTCTTCCTCCGCAGAGATTCGGCCAGTGCCTAAAGTTACGACGACATCGCAAGACTCGTGAGCTGCCTTGACTCTCGCCCAAGTCTCGTCGTAATCTAGGTCCTCGCTTTGGAATGAGTCAACATGCGAGCTACGCTGGAGAAGAGGTTGACCTACACCTGAAGGAAAAGTTGCTCAGGTATCCACCCGGTCAGAACCCACAAGTCAGTCCCAGAGTTGCTCCCCGGAAAGTCATAGCCGCCTCTGACTTTGAGATACGCCTTCTCTAGTAGAGCAGGCCAGAGCAGTTGAGGGTTCCGACGATCCACCACAAAAAGGGTCCGATCAGTACAGGAGGCAGGAAGCCTATCGTCTACCACAACTCGCCTTGAGCAGCCATTAAAGTTCATGCGCAACACATATTTTCCTGAGCGGGACAGCTTTGGACGACCTTTAACGTGATCAAAAGGATATAAGATGGTGGAAAGAACCTAAGAAGGAAACCAGGTTAATACTTCCATTGTGTTTGCCAGCCAATGCCGGCCAATGCACATGGTCCATGCCATCGTATTCACATACCGCATGGGGCCCGACCATGACCTTTGCAGCTGCAGAAAGACTGGCGACAACAGAGCAGTCTGTTGTTATGTCCTGGACTAGATCGCAGTGCTCATGAACCTGCATCAAGATGTCTTCATCTAGACTTTTGTCGCGGTCAGGCGCAAGTCCAAAGAGTTCCGCCGGTCTGGTCCATGCTTTGAAGTTTTGCGCCTGGGTTGCCGATAGCGTGAACGGTGCTTCATCTCTTTCAAGCAATTGTAATCAGAGAGACGGGGCGTGGGTCGATAAAACTGTTCGAACTTACGTATAGTATTGCGAGCCAGGGTTGAGCTCGAATTCGTCATCGTCGGGATCACCATGCCACGGCGGAAAATCGTTCCCATGAAGGCGCAGGACGCCAAGCAGAATGTCTGACTGGGGTGGCGTCGTTGCCGTCTCTTGCCTCTTCTTCAGCTTTTCCGCGAGAGCAATCAGTTCCTGGCATTTGCTCCTCAGATGAGTGGCCTGTGCCTTGTCTGAAGTTTCGCCAGCGGCTTTCATGTAAAGCTCCGCGGCCCGAATCGCATGCTCAAGGGCGATTCTGCCGCTTGATCGAGCGAATGAAGCCTCAGCGGCCTAATCGGCAGTCGGGTCAGCAGATGGTCTACTTTGTTGACCGCTGCGCGCGATGGGCTGCAAACCTGAGCCCTCCTCTCCATAACGAGCGAGCCACTACGGCAAGGTGTCGTGGCCTTCGTCACGGCCAGTGAGTCATATTGCTTGCGCGAGACTCGTCCCAGGAGCTAGAGTGTTATGCAAGTTCATGCTGGGCAAGACTTAGTTATGTACAGACGAACGTCATCAACGACGTGATGTATGACAGCCAGCCTGTTTCCGCTTGAAAGCAAGGAGCTTACCTTATCTATTATTCTGCTATTACTTTTAGTAGCTTTGCCTTCGCTACGATGAGTCGCCTTATTTGTGTTCTAGAAAGGAACTACACAGTTGTCGTTCCTTATAGTTTGTAAAGTATAGGAAAATTTCTAAATAAAAAAGTTTTTAGATAAGTATGTTAGTTCTAGAGCCTAAGTAATTTTGTTATATTATTAAGTTATAAAAGCATTAAACTACATTATAATAATAACTATATAGTATAAAACTATACTTTAAAGCTTATAAAAACTAATTATACTTAATAAAGTTAGACCTTTTAACTAGCTATAAATTTAACTTTGTCTTAAAGCATTAGTAATAAGTATTAAAAATTTGTATCTATAGTTTAAGTATAGTATAAAGCTAGAAAAGTACTCCTTTTTTAAATATTAATAAAGAATTATATAGTAATTTATCTATATATATTTTACTTTAAGAATTTTTAATATTTATATCTATTAAAGACTTCTACCTAGTAAATCTTTTATAAAAACATCTTTTTATTTATAACTAAAAATGCTAGTGCCTTGTTTTTTGCTACTAAACACTGTAAGAAACTGTTCATACTAAGAGATGTTAAAATGTCGGCGTCAAGATGCCTATCAACCGCTTCTAGCGACTTTTGATAGTAAGTAATGCTAAGATTGCTAAGACCTAGCAAGTGAAAAAGCCGGCCGATATTGTATGATCGTTCAATTACGTTGCACCTATCATTTTCCGTGGGTGGATTCGCATATAGAGTTAAAAATGCTTGGCCTTGCAGAAGGAGATACTGCCGGTTGGCGGATTGCCTCTTTAACCCGTAATGCACGTAGGCTAGGCCGAGGCTCAAGTTTACCATAGGGTTCAATGGATCAATCGATCGAGCTCGTAAGAAGTAACCTGCTCGACCATCAGCATCGCGTAAAATATGTCGCCTCCTCGCGTTGCAGGGCTTACTCAGGGAGTAAGCATAGCTAGTGGACGTGAAGAGGATATGGCCGTAGAGCATTAGCAGGCAGATATCAATGTTGACTTCGGTGGGACTGGCAGTCCCTATGCAAGTTTGTTGTTGCAAGTGGCTGGCATCAGTTGCTTTGATTTGGCGCAATACAAATTTTTGAGCTGGTCCTGAAGTGTACCATGCGACAGGCGACTGACCAAGCCTTGAAAGAAGGGCAAACATCCGAAATGAGTCTGTCATTGCGCCATCTCGCATCAAATGGCGGGCTATTGCCACGCATTGGGCCTCATCATTTGTATAAATAGCACAAACTGGCGAATGTCAGATCCAGCCCATATGTGTCATTGGAATCTTACCGCTCCAGGCAACGTGAATGCTGAAACAAGACTCGGATGACTGAAAGACATTTGAGTCCTTGGCAGCTTTGCATATCTGATATGCTTCCTCTCGTCGATGCAGCACGGCCAGGCTAATGGCATAATCAAGGAACAGATCCAGCCACTCGTCAAAAGCGATGCCCCGGTGCACCTTTAATCCGCCAGGCCCCATTCCTCGAATGACTTGATCCCCGTGCGGTGCGACACCTGTAGCCTTGAGTCAGTCGCAGGTCTGACGGATAGTGAGGGGTGAACTCACAACGAGACAAACGATCATACATTTCCGACAGCTCCGATTGCTGTCCCTCATCCACAGAAGACGAACAGCGACGTTTAGAGCCAAGGAAATGCAAGTATTTATCCCATGTGTAAAACCTCTTGAGTGATCGAAAGTCATCGACAAGTTCCTTGGACATTGACATCCATATAGGAACAAGATCGTGACGGCCCGCTACGATCTGTTGCTTAAGATCACGAACAGCCTCGTACTGACTCGTGAGTTTGGCCGCGCGGGCCTGCTCTTCTTGGCTTCGTCTCTGCGGATCGGTGAGCCGTTTAGGGCGATATCTCCGGGGAACAACGGATTTTCCCGAAGACTGATGGATTTCGGAGCTCGGCTTGTCAAGAGAACCGCAACGGCGGCGGCAGCGCCGGGGAGGTTTCCGGTCATAGTTTGAATTGAGTGAATGCTTCGTAGCTGGCTCATTTGCAGATCTGGCCCTGGCGTCCTGCAAGGCCATGGCCTCGGCTGCAAGTATGAGTGCCTCTTCGTCCTCTCGTGCCTTTTCGTATATATTGGCAAGCTCGATTCGAGCGTCAATACTGTCGTGATCCGCGTCAATAGCTGCCAGTAGGCACTCTTCGGCGTTAGATTGTTTTCCTAAAGCAAGATAACCGCGCCCTAACTGCAGCAAAACAGCAGGATCCGTGTCGCCTAGACATTCCCTCAAGAGCTGAAAGTATTCTACGGCAAGTTGCTGTCGGCCACCTCGACTCAATTCAGATGCGAGGTCGTAGGCGAGGAAAGGATAGTCTTTGACAAATTCTTTCTTGTGAGAAAGATCCCAACTCAAAAGGTCCAGATGATTCTATCCTCATTCCGGTGCCGAAGGCGAGTCACCAGAGAAGAGAGAGATCAGTGAGAGCTAGGCTCAGTAACAAGTGATGTAACTTACCAAGGCCTCAGACACATGCCCCAGCTTCAATCGACAAATGGCCAGCCGAAAGCGAAGATCCTTGGGTAATGCAATGCCGTATAAAACAGACTTGGAGGATGAAGGGTCGAATTCAATTGCAGACAATCGGCGCAGGTCATCAAGATCCCACTCTCGATCGTCGTCCTCCCAATGATCCCAAAAATGGTCCATTGAGCGCCCAACAAGCCACCGTGAACGGAACTTGAGCTCATGAATTGCTTCTTTATATTGTCCCAGTGACGCAAAAAGATCCACAAATATGCCGACATCGTGCCATATATCGTCTTGGTGCGGAGAAGACCGAGATTGCATCTCCAGATCGAAAAAAACCCTGTAAGCCTGTATAGCAGAAGGGACTGTCACAGAGGTGTCTTTGCTGTCCAGGCAGGCCTCGGCTAGTTTTCTCACTATGTCGAGATTTCGGGGTTGACGCTTCAATAACGACTTGTACTCGGTTATTGCAGCAGCCAGATGGCCTTGGCGATGACAGACAGCAGCCTTGCCTAGTTTGGCGTCGATATGCGACGGATCCGCTCTCAGGGCGGCGGTATAACATAGGCGAGCTGTGTGCAAATTGTCGTCCGCTCGTTGCTCATCTTCGATTGTCTGAAGAGCAAAGGAAGCGCACTCAAGCCACCCTAACACATCCTTGGGCCGGAGGTGAGCAGCGTACACCATTGCTGACAGAGCCCTGCTCATGTCGCCGCGCTCCCGAAAAATGGACGCCAATGTCGTCCATGCCTGATGAGTTTCTGCATTGATTCGGATCACCTCAGCCGCCAGATCTAGAGCTCTATCGTACTCTCCACTGAGAAACGCCTGGTTGACTTTGGACAATCGCGCTGTTATGTCCCCCCTGAGCTTCACGGCTTTGCGAGGGCCGCGCGGCACTCGGTATCTCGAGTTTCCCCGTTCCGTGCTCGAATCATTTAGAACATTGTGATGAGTGGCAAGAAACTCTCGAACGGACTGATCAAGTCTGGCTATGTCGTCTCTGAGGTCCTCCAAATCGGAATCAGCTTCCGAGCCATCGTCGTCGGGAATGCTGGTAACAACGAAGCGTGGTTAGTAGTTTACCTGTTCACTTGAGGAAATCACAACTTACCTATAAACGGGTGCCTTGGTGCGATTCATTGTAGTTGTGATAGGACGGGACCCCTTCGCAGTAGAGTTGGATGGTAGATAACAAGCCGTCCGTTGAATACTTCGTACGAGGGTTGACCCGTTAAACACGAATGTTAATTTACATGTGTAACCATAAGAAATAGTATACTGTATTGTTAAGGAAAACCTAGAGGTAATAATGGTTTAGGTATTAACTATTACTTACCTAATTATAGTTATGAAAAACCTAAGTATATAAGAGCTATAAATTTAGAGCATATAATTTTTATATCATAAATCTTTATTATTTATAAGCATATATAAAACTATACTTTATACTAGTTAGTTTTAAATTATAAGGTAAAAATAGTTTTTAAAAATGTATAAATAAATGTTAAAGAAGAAAAGTAGTATACTATAGATTATAAGTATAAAAGTAAACTAAATAAGCATATATATTTACCTACTAAAGTAATTTCATAAGAATTTCTACTAAGTAGGCTAGAAGACTAGTATAAAATTTTACGAAGGAAGTACGTAGGGCTAGCGCATCCGACGCATTACTAAGTCGGGTCACCACGCCACGAAATTTCACTTCCATGCGAATTTGTAGTCTTGAGCGACGTTGTCATTCTCGCTATACCTAAAGCCTCTATTCGTACACTCAGATAGGGAGGCAGTAGATACATAGGATCTGTCCATTGACATTGAGTCACGAACTCTTCGTGAACTGAATGAAAGTCACCACCTACCTAGGTATCACTCACTCACTATTTCGTGGCTAAAAACTGCCTTTATCATGTAGGTAGGCAGGTGCCAGAGTTGCTTTCCCTGTCGCTGCTCGCTTGCTCTTGCCAGCTAGAATCCGCAGCTGCTTCGAGGCAGAAGCAGATGGGCCCGCGATAGACGATAAGAGGCTTAGAAAATCGCATTAGCGGAAGGAGCTGAGCAGATGTGGCAGTCACCATCAGTGAGCAATGCGCGCCGGATCGATAGACATCCACCCACCTACCAGAAATCTTCATCTCCTCGCGTAGGTAGGTAATTTGTCGTCTCGTCGCCTTGTTCAACTCTCATTACACACACGACCCCTGGTCGATTTCTTCAGTCCTACTGAGCCCTTCCCCCTTCCCCCGGCCCCTGTCTTATCGCTCTATCATTTTGACTTGCGGCTTACACCATTCTCACTTCAAACGAAGCTACAGTAAGCCATCGAGAGAAGAAACCCCGGAGAATAGTCAGGAAAGCTGCATTTCGCACTCGTGCCACATTGACAGCAACGACTTCCAAGGTTAGGTATGGCGCTCAACCGCGATGTAGAGAGCCTGTCGTCGCCCAGGTCATCAAGCGGCGGCGCAGATTCATACAAGGGAACACCAGACACTCGCCTAACGACCTTCTCACCGGAAAACGTCTCATCTAAGCACCTTCAAGGTCTTACACGTTCTTTCTCTGCGACGTCCCCTGTCAACCTGTCTGCGAGCAGCTACGACAGCGCTGCCTCTCACTTAGACAAGGACCCGTTCGTCACACCTTCGCATCAGCTGGGGACCAGATTGTCTCCAACCGCTCTAGCGTTCAGTCCATTCTCCGCGTTGGACAAGATTCCCTTCACTTTCGCTGGTGAAGGCGGACCGATCGCAGCCGTACTCAGCGAAGAACTGGGACTCTCACGAGAACTTTGCGTCTCTTCCATACTCCCCGTCTCTGTCTCAGAAATCAGCACTGTGCTCAATGTTCGTGTGCCATCTTTGCTGTTCTGTTTGAAATATCGAGCTCGATCTGACCTTGTTATTAGGAACTGGAGACTGACGGAGGGCATTCACATGGAACCCGTTGTTTCGAATCAGTCGATGGACATGTTCTAGTTTCATTTACGGATATCAGGGACTCATGCTCGGCATATGCTGGTCTCCGCGTGTCGGGGAAGAAATGGGACGTGGCATACGCTAATCAGGCACGGGGTCGAAAGGTGAGAGCTTCTTCCTTCCCCACGATCCACACACGCAGCATGCTAACAAATCCTTCATCACCAAAGGGTCTTCACACTTCTCATTTAGCAATTTGCCAGTCTGGGCGAATTCTTGTTACGGCGGCCGTGCTGCAAGGCACCAAGTTTGATGTTTTGCAGGCCATGGACATCGCACGAGGCCTTCTGCAGGCACATGGCCAGCTTTTCGCCTTTATAGGCCAGTCGATTTATCCGAACGGCTCATTTAAGGCCATCGCAGAGTTTTGCAACGTGACAGCGGCTGCTCATGCGGCATCCAATCTGAACAATTTCGTAACTCAGGAGGTAAGTCTGCTCCTTGAAATGTCTTTCTGGTCTGTCGACTAATATCTTGCCCAACTCTTCCCAGGGAATTCATTTCATCTTCGCGAACCAAGGCATTGAGATCGGCCAATGCGTTGCCGAACCACAACCACCACAAACCTCAGTTCCGTCTATTGTTCCCGGCGCTGGAACTCCTCACCTGACGCGAGCTCAGTCCCCATTCGCCATGTACCCTTTCATTGTCCAGTCGCCTTTTGCCCCTGGCCTGCCTTGCGTGGTTGATTCTTTCTTTCCGGTTGCTGCGCAAGGATCGGTAACTCCAATCTCCTCGATGTCGCCTTCGTTCTCCGGCGTTGGTTCCCTTTACCACTCGCCCCCATCGCCGGCTTTGACGATCCACAAGAACTACAGTCCCTGCAGGCCCATCCCTGGCTTTGGCAGGTCAGACGCTCGCAGGCAAAATGCTATGCGCATCAGTCGATCGTCACACCACAGTGTAACGGGTCATCACAACCACGTTGACATCAACCGAATTCGTGACGGCATTGATGTTCGAACTACGGTACGTCTCACAGCTTTCACATCATCATGGATCTGACAAGTATCAGATAATGCTGCGGAATATACCCAACAAGGTCGACCAGTCAATGCTTAAGCGAATTATTGATGAGTCCAGCTGGGGCAAGTACGACTTCATGTACCTAAGGATTGATTTCGCCAATGACTGCAAGTGAGTCTTGAAGCTTACGACGGTTGCTCAAACCTGATCACGGACTGATATTTGATGCTTCGCGGCACCTAAACAGCGTTGGCTACGCTTTCATCAACTTCGTCGACGTGAGTAAACTGCCCTTGGGCCTTCTCCAAAACACCTAGCAACTTGTTCTGACTGCACGTTAAGCCGCTAGATATCATAGATGTTTGTCATCTCCGCCTACACTCGGACTAAGAAATCCAAACTGACAATCGAGCAGTTCGTCGATGCGCGCGGCAATCAGCGTTGGTAAGTGATGCTTCATCGAACTAAATCGGGGGACTGTGCACTAATTGGTGCTCAGGAACTGCTTCAAGAGTGATAAAGTTGCAGAGATATCCTATGCTAGTGAGTCTTACGTTCACGTCTTGCCGGGGAGGGGGGGCTAAGACCGCTTTCAGCAATCCAGGGTAAAGATTGTTTGGTGCAAAAATTCCGAAATAGCTCAGTCATGCTCGAGGCACCTCATTATCGACCCAAGGTATGCCATGTTCCTGCACCTCCTTCGCCATGCGTGATGTACCAAGATGTGTGCCTTAGTAGGCCGTGCTAAGTTCGTGCAGCTTTACTTCACTTGCAACGGTCCTATGCCTGATCTCGCAGGTCAGGAAGAACCATTCCCAGACCCTGACAATCAGTCGAAAATGAAGAGAAGCTGCGAGAATGCTGAGCACGTTGGCAAGTTGAATGTTCAGCTAAATCTCTGACCATTTGCTTATCCTTTTATAGGCCTATTTACTCCCAATGCCGGGCAGCACTTTAGAGACGAGCAACGCCGTAGACGATCGCAATATGATCGGGGGACTCGGCTGGCCGCTCTCGAAGAGTACGACTATGAGGCGGCCATGCAGCACCTCTACGGCACAACAAAATGATTACTACTTGTTACAGCCGCATGCAACATCGACAAGTCCCTCATCAGCAGCAGCCTTCAGCTACCTTGACTATGTTCTTCGTCTCCTGTTCTGTAACATATCATGGGCCATGCAATTTGCTATTTTTGCTTTGAGTAGTCTAGAGACTACTTTTTATAAAAATTGAGATGTTTGTAACTTTCATACAAGGTTGTAGTTCTACTAGTAGTGTAGCGCAATTACTTCTTACTAGTATAAAGCTATTAAGTATAGAAACTATTAAAAGGAAATGATTTAGTAAAAGTTAATACTAATATAGTTTACTAGTGTAGGTTAAATTATTACTACTAAAAGCTTATAATAATTATTATTATAAATAAGACTTTAAAGATAATATTATATATAAAATATTAGCTTTAATCTAATATTAGTTTATCTTTTATTAACTTTAAATTTTATAATTCTATTAATTTTATATAAAATATAAAACAAATACTAATACTTATAATAAAAAAATTAGTAAAAGTAATAGGAAGGTTAATAGAACATTTTTTAAAGTTCCTACTAGTTAGGTTAGTTCTAATTTAAACACTTAATTATAGCTAAAGACGAGAGGTAATAAATAACTAAAGAGCTCTTCTACGTAGCTATCCTATATTAAAGCGTAGTACCCTGCCTATAGCTTAATATAGGATATCTACTTAAAGAAACTTACCTTACTAAATTTATATATATCGCTCTTCCTTTACTAAGTCCCCTATATCTCTACTTAAGTCCTTACCTACGTTCCTATATATAACGTATTATTATTAATACTACGCCTATACCTACCGTCCTTAGGCTCCTACGAAAGGCTAATTTATTTAAATCCGTAATAAAAAGT
>NJES01000044.1:0-51784 GCA_002591395.1 Ophiocordyceps camponoti-rufipedis | reverse complement strand
CCCCTCAACCCCCCCTCAACCATCCTCGCCCTACTAGACACCCAAGCCTCCCTGACCCCTTCATCTCCAGCCCTCGCCTTCCCCCCGAACCCACCCCTCACCTACGCCGACCTCCACCGCGGCTCCTTACTCGCGGCGGGATGGCTGGCTTCTCGGGTTGAGGGGTCTTGCGTGGGACTTTTATGCTGTAGCTGTGAGGAGTTTGTGGTTTCGTGGTTGGGGGTTTTGCGGATGGGCTGTTCGGTTGTGCTTCTTGCGTATGTATCGTCTATGTTGGTTGGGCTTTGCTGATGAGGACATCTATGGATAGACCGCAGCTAGAAGTCTCGGCAGCTCACCACCTCTGCAAAACCCTCCACGTCAAAACCATCCTAACCACCCCAGAATCCCACCCAAAAGCCCTCCAAATCCCCGAAACCAAAGCCCTGCAACCCCCCCCCTTCCACCTCTCACCCACCCCCTCTCCAACCCTCAACCTCTCTGCCCACAGAGGACACGCCCAAGACATAGCCTACTACTTCCACAGCTCCGGCACCACCTCCGGTCTCCCCAAGCCGATCCCCCAGTCGAACCTCGCCGCCGTCGGGGCCCTCCCCCGGTTCTCGCCTCGTGCTGATCTTCCGGCTACCTTTTCGACTACGCCTCTGTATCATGGCGGGTTGGCGGATGCGTTGAGGTCGTGGACGAGCGCGTCTTCAATATGGTTCTTCCCCGAGAAACTCCAACCCATAACAGCAAGCACCGTCATCCACGCCGTGCAAACCGCCCGTCTTGAGAGCCCCGTCCCCATCTCCTACTTCTCATCGGTACCCTTCGTCCTCCAAAGACTAGCCGAAGACGATGCCGGCATCGACATGCTCCGCTCCATGGCCATCGTCTCCTTCGGCGGCGCAGCCCTCCCAGTCTCGGTGGGAAACGCCCTCGTCAAAGCAGGGGTCAAGCTCTCCTCACGCTTCGGCAGCGCAGAGTCGGGCTTCGTCATGTCGTCTCATCGGGAATACGCCGTCGACGATGAGTGGCAGTATCTCCGCCCCGTGCAGGATGAGAAGCTCCTGTGCTTTGAACCGCGAGGAAAGGGTCTGTGGGAGTTGGTGGTGAAGCCTGGATGGCCGGTTCGAGCAAAGACGAATAGACCGGATGGATC
The DNA here is from genome assembly GCA_002591395.1 of Ophiocordyceps camponoti-rufipedis. Taxonomy (NCBI): domain Eukaryota; kingdom Fungi; phylum Ascomycota; class Sordariomycetes; order Hypocreales; family Ophiocordycipitaceae; genus Ophiocordyceps; species Ophiocordyceps camponoti-rufipedis. Next base: position 50,640 of record NJES01000044.1, on the reverse strand, counting down.
GTACGCTACGTCGGATCTCTTCGAACCGCATCCTAACAGAGCAGGGTTATGGCGCTATCACAGCAGGGCGGATGGGCAGATGACGCTCCTCAACGGCAAAAAGTTCGATCCCGCTCCCATGGAATCTGATATCCTCGCCTCAACCCATCTCCTCCGCGACGTCTTCATCTTCGGCACGGGAAGAGACTACCCGGGTCTTCTCCTCTTCCCCGTCACAGATGAAGAAGCCATAATCGAAAAGCTCTGGCCCGAGATTGAAAAGGTCAACGCCACGACAGCAAGCCACGCACGCATCACGAAACCAATGCTCATCGTCATCCCCAACCAAGAATCCCCCCTCCCGAAAAGCAGCAAAGGAAGCATCCTCCGCCACCAAGCAGAAGAAAAGTACGCCAGCGTCATCAACTCGGCCTACGACGTTGCCCTTGCTTCACCAGCTGTTCTCCTGCCGGATGCCGAGGTCCTCCCCACCGTCTTGGATTGCTTCCACCGTGTGCTCGCCCGGACGATAGACGTGAATGAGGATCTATTCTGTCAGGGCGTCGACTCGATTGCTTGCATTCAGGTGAGGAACTTGCTGCGAGCTGCCAGTCTCACCCGTCGAGAGCTTTCCCCCAACGTGATATACGACTCCGGGACGGTAACACGCCTCGTGTCCCATCTCCTCCGTCTTCGAAACGGGCATGACGAGAGCAGAGAGGAAGATGAAGGAGCTTGCATGAACCGTCTCGTCAATAAATACACCATCTTCCCGAACCTCGACTTCATCCCCCGCAACCAGCGACCAACATCCATCGTCCTCACCGGTGCTACCGGCTTCATGGGAGCACGCGTCCTCCAGCAGCTCCTCCAAAACACCACCGTCAACAACGTCTACTGTCTCGTCCGCGCAACGTCACGACACCAAGCCCTCGAGCGGGTAACGCGATCCCTCCAAGCCCTCACCCCCGACTGCGAATCCCCCAAGCTCACCTGTCTCCCCTACAATCTCTCCACCACAGAGCTGGGTCTCTCCGAAACAGACGAGCTTCTCCTCACCCGCGAGGCAACCGTCTACATCCACCTAGCCTGGGCCGTTAACTTCGGCCTCAACCTCTCCTCCTTCGAACACCACATATCCGGAACCCACCACCTCCTAACCCTCTCAGCAAGAAGTCAAGCCCCCTTCTTCTTCATCAGCTCCACAGCAGCAGTCCTCCACTCCCCCAACCTCCCCATCCCCGAAACCCCCTCGAAGGACGCCACGGAGGCTTCGCCGCTGGGATACGGCAGGTCGAAATGGATAGCCGAGCGTGTCTGCGCGGCTGCAAATCGGATCTATGCTTCTTCTGCATCCGTCTCCATCATCCGAGTAGGCCAGCTCTGCGGCGATGAAGATGGCGTGTGGAATGCCAGCGAGGCTTTCCCCTTGATGCTCTCCACGGCGAGTATTGCTGGCTGTCTACCTGATCTTCCAGGGGAGGTCCTGAACTGGCTCCCCGTGGAACAAGCCGCGCGAGCAGTCACGGAGATTGCTCTCTCGTCTCACCCTGTTGATAATATGGAGCTCAACACAGAGCCAGGAATCCATGTCTACCATGTCCTCAACCCTTCCCTTGCGCCAACATGGAAGCAACTCCTGCAATGGATTTCCGAAGACGAAAACGGACCTTGTTTCCAGATCGTCCCGCCCAAGACCTGGCTATCTCGTTGGGAAGAGTCGTTGAGAGACAGGCCATCAAGCCATCCAGCAGAGCCGCTCCTCGACGTCTGGAAGAACAGCTACAAGATCGACGGACAATCCAAAGCAACGTTTCCCGAGTTCCGCATCGAGCGGAGCCAGCGGCTGTCGGCGACTTTGCGACAGGTCGGGCCGTTGAGTCGAGAGCGGATCCTCAAGTTGTGGAAATGGATTGTTTGTGCCGACGTTGGTCGAGTCAAAGCCGATGAAACTTGAGTTGGATACCATATCATACAAGAGTCATGAGCACATGTATAAACGAGAGAGAAAAATCGAGGTCCATTGCTTCTTGTCTTCGTGAGCTTCGTTGTAATCGTCATCTGAAAATGATCCGAGCCCTTTCAAAACGCCATATTTTCCCACTTAACCAAAAACATCTATATCTCATGTCATACCCGCGGACTGGCTATCGGCTCGTAACTCGGATCTCTCGTCTTCATCTCCTCCTCCTCGGCCGCCGTCCTCGGCAGCAGCGCCGTCGTCAAGACGCAGCCCATCGTCACGCCTCCAGCCAGGTAGAGGACGCCGTCCACGTTGCCGCGATTGCCGGACGCCTGCCCGTAGAGGTGCTGGGCTATCAGCGGACTGACGATGCCAAACAGCCGCCCCCAGAAGCTGGCGACGCCGCAGGCCGTGCCCCTGATGGGCGCAGGGAACGCCTGGGGTGTCCATCCGTAGAGGACGGCGTTGAAGGTCGACTGGAAGAAGTACTCGAGTGCAAAGAGACCCTCGCTCGTGGCGGCCGAGTTGACGCGGGAGAGCAGAAAGATGGACGTCGCCATCAGGCCGGACGAGGCGACCATTGTCCACTTCTGGCCGAGGGCCGGGATTTGACTTGCGTAGGCGCCCAGCAGCACGGCGAGGATGCCCGGCACGTAGCAGTATATGTACGAGGCGTACGTGTGGGTGAGGCTGATGGACTCTTGGCCGTTTTTGAGGGCCAAGATCCGGGGAAGATAGAAGCCTGCATAGGCACTGTTAGAGGACTAAGTCTCCAGCGGACATGGTGATATATGCATACCGGCAATGTTGAAGCCCCCAAAGTCCAGAATGTACGTCAACCAGGTAAGGATCGTCAAGCTCGTCATGCGTCTCGTGGCAAACAGCAGCTTGAACCTGCCCAGTTCTTGGCCGAGCTTCTGCTTTTTCGACTTTTGTATAAACTCGGACCGATTTTCCGACGGGCTCAGCGGGCTCAGCGGGCTGGTGGGGCTGAGGGGGCTCATGGGGCTGGGCGGGCTCATCTGCGAGCGAGCCTTCTTCAGGTCGTACTCGTTCTGCAGCGAGTCGAGCAGCTGGAGCGAGATTTGGCATTTCTGCTTGTTGACCTTGGCCACGTACTCGAGCGTGCGGATGGCCCTGGCGTCCTGACCGCGGTAGATGAGGAACCTGGGCGTCTCCCGGCAGCGGAAGATGAGAGTGCGCAGGATGAAGACGGCCAGCGTCAAGGCACCCAGAGTATAGAGGAGGTAACGCCAACCCATGTTGGCCTCGCGCGAGCAGCAGGCAGCATCGGGGGTCGACACGTTGTAGCACGAGGGTAGCGGGTTCGGCTCCGAGAAGTTGGGGGAGCAGGAATGGGTGGGAATGAAGGCGAAGGCGAGGGCGCTGCAGGCGATGACTCCGGCGGGCTGGAAGATGGAGAGGCAGGCGAGCATGTATTGTCTCCGCTGCAGGGGGATCGGGTTAGCTCGATGCTTTTGGCCTCCCTGGATGGGAAGAGTCGAAGAGAAAAGAAGACCAACCTGGGGAGCAAACTCGAGGAAGATGGCGCCATCGACGGGGATGTTGCCGCCCACGCCGAAGCCGATAAAGGCCGTCAGGACGAGAAACGTGTTGTAGTTGTTGGCAGCGCCGAGGCAGAGGCCGAAGACGGAGGAGAGGAGACACGTGAGGTTAAAGGCCCATCGGCGTCCTGATGAGGGCCAGGGTCAGCGGGAGGGAGCCGAGAGACAAGGTAAAAGAAAGTACCGATAATGTCGGACATGAAGCCCCAGAAAAACGCGCCCGTCGTCAGACCGACATTGAAGCTCATCGAGATGTTGCCCGACTGGTTGTTGGAGAAGCCCAGCTCCTGCTGCAGCGGGCTCAAGACCAGGGCAAAGGCCTGGGCCCAGAGCAGATCGAGGAAGTAGCCGAAGCCGCAGAGGAACCAGATGTACCACTGGTAGCGACCCATGCCCTGATGATCGAGCTCGCGGCTGACGAGGGCGCACTTTTGCTCGTAGACGGACAGATGCTGGAGGCCAGACAGATCCATGGTGGTGTCTCTGCTCTCGAGATGGGCAGCATCGGGCTTGGCCCGGGTGGGAGAATCGGCCATGGCGACGAGATGGATGACGATGGACGAGGATGAAGCAAGATGCTGTCTGGCCAGCCCCCGAGGCGTATGCTGGGGGTAGCATCGACTTGTTATCGGTTGTTGAGACAGCGCCACACGTGGAAGCCGGAGCAGAGCGTCCGCTCCACCTTGGTAGTCACCCGCCTGCGCGCCCGCTGAAGCCACCAGCTGCCCGCCCGTAGCCGGCCCCTGCGTGGCCTGTTGTTACAGCTGGTCTTCTGCCTGTTGGGCCCGCGGCTAGCGGGAGCGTAGGACGAGGTAGGGCCTCGGCGCCAGCCGGATTAGGGGGGGATGGCTGCAGTCGTTGACATCATCGACTTTTGTTTTACCTCTCGATCTCGCCATGACCTGATGCTCGTCATGCAGGCCACATGGCCGTCTGACGTCTGCTGAAGATTTCCCCCATTCTGTCTCCCCCTCTGTCTCTGTCTCTCTCTCTCTCTCTCTACAACGGTCGGTTACACGACCCCGGTCACGCTGCCATCCATGTGACTCTGCACTCTGCAGTGAGACGACAGGGGACCTTTCTGCCGGTCTGGGCTCTTGTTCGTCCCCGTATGATGTGAGACGGTTTAGTGCCGAATTCCATGCATCGATCATCGAGATTCACAATTCTCGACTAACCCCCTCCCAGCTGGCTGCACATATCTGTCGTCGATTCTGCAACACATCCCCGATCGAATCTCGAAATCAAGTAAATACATGCATATCCACCAACATTAGCAGGCCTGTCCATGTACGAGTTCGGCCGCACGCCTCGCCAGCCGAGCCGCATACTAATAATACCCAACCATCATGACACCGTCAATCACGCCAAGCCCGCTGACCGGGCTGCCACAGCCGAGACGCCATCTTGCCCGGCTTCAGTCTCTTCACCTTGGAAAGGTAGCCTTTCATTTCTTGTTTGGTGTAGGGGAAAGACAGCCTGGATCTCTCTTCCGTCTTCTTCCTGTTTTTGTCCAGCGCCTCCGACATCCTCCGGTCTCGGGGAGACGATGGCGACGAGGTGGTGGGCTGTGTTGGGCCCATGCGAGAAAACGATGACGAGCTGGTAGACGGCGTCAATGCCTTTCTTCGGGCCGGTGATGGATCCGGCTTGACGGACCGAGAAACACTCTGTGAAGGTGAAGGGCTCGGAACAGAAACCGGTGAAGGGCCCTTTGGCTTCATCTTTGCAAACTGCGGAACCGTAACTGGCGACGGTCTCTTTGGCGTCATCTTTGCAAACTGCGGCGCCGCCCGAGACTCCGAATCCGAGCCACTTCCATCCGACGATGGGCTTTTGGGCCTCATCTTTGCCCACTCGACCCTCTCCACCGGACTGACAGGCCCTCCACCAGCCGACGACGCTTTAATGTGTCGCATCGGCCTCTTGGGCGCCATCTTGGCAAACACGTCTTCCGCTGGCTGCAGCGGTAGAGACGTCGTCGGTTGCGCCGGCGTCTTGTTCTTGTTCAACGACCTCTCCTTCGATGATCTGGCCGTCTTAGCCGACTTGTTGGGCGAATCCTTCCTCGAACTGCTGGCCGAGTCCCATGCCGAAGACGGGTTTTTCCTCCTTCCCGGCATCAATCGCTTCAGCTTCCACATGTAGTCGTCCAAGTGCTGTCTTGCGTTCTGCCGCAGCGTCTTCTTCTTCTCCGTCTGCGTTCCCTGATCCTGAAAACGGCGGGTAGGCGATGGTTCCGTCTGCGTCGTCTGGTCTTTAACCTTTGGAACGGGAGGATCGTCCCTGCAGAACTCGACGTTTCTAAACTGCGCGCCTTTGAGGAACTCGTCAACCGATACCCTCTGCGTCGTCTTCGCCACCGTTCCGTGACCGGGGCAATCCACGTATTCCACTCGCTGCGATCCCTTTCCCAGAAGAAACTCGCCATCCAGGGCTCGCACATCGTTAAGATACGAGCATTCCGGCTTGCTGGCAATGGAGACGTCGAGAATGAGGTGATCGAACCACTTAGCCTTTGAAAACGGCTGCACGCCTTCCTTCTTTTTACCCTTGACCGTCGTCTTGAACATCTTGTGCTGTCGAAACTGCTTCACCGATGTTATGTCAAAGGCATCGCCGTACGTGCCCGTAACTCCCGGCCAGGCCCTATCCAGAAACTCGGCGAAACATGGCAGCCTCTTGGCTCGTTGTCTCGAAGGCGAAGGCGGCGGCAAATGCGACGAGACGGCGTCTTTAAACCGCTGTATTGGTCTCAGGGCGCCCGCTGCCGATGAAGCTGCCGCTTTGGCCCGTTGAAGCGGCTTCAGCACATTCGCCGCCGAGGAAGAGACGAAAAGGAGAAGGAAAAGGAGGGAAAGACGACGAGCCAAGGCGCCGTGACAGCTTCGAGGGCTGGCGGCGCGTGTGACAGTCGGGCAAAACATGTTGCAAGAGGGAGGGAATGGAATTTTTGCAGACGCGGAATCTCCCCTGAGCAGCGAGGGTGGTAAAACTCTGGTTTGGGGCCGAGCAGAAATTACCAGAGGCCCTACCGGTAATCTCAAAGACGGATCCTTGTTTCTTATAGGACGTGGTATATCTGTGTCGGCTCTGGGGACTGCGAATAGGGTTCAGTGCAAGAGCAAGAGTCTGGTCCACCCAGGTAAGATTACATGCAGACGTGATTCCTCGTCGGCGGGAAACACGACAAGGACTGCGGGATATGCGAAAGTCGACGAGATTGATGAAGCGCGAGTTCAGCAATACCAAGCGTGATCGAGCCACACTGTTGGGAACGAACGCTGACCAGGAGACAGACCCCGAGCAGACTGAAAAGGCACTTTGGGAACTTATATTTGACCTATCTATGTAGACCAGCTTCGGCTGCGGCTCGCGGCAGACTCTCAACTTGCCAGAATGCATTCTATGCCGTCGTCAAGTCCATCGTCACCCTTTCCAGCGCAGGTTGTAAGCAGGTCACGAAGCGAGAGGCCTCTCCGGTCATGCGGCGACGCTCGACAAGACATTTATACTGCCTGCTTATCACCCGGTACGAATTCAGTGACGTAAACTGATGGAGACGTACGAGCTGGAACCCGGTCGAGGTTCTTTCGTCTGCTGGATGTGGACGAGACACGTGCTCTTGATTCACCAGAGTGGCCGGAAACCTCAGCTGGGAGGGAGTGAGCCTACCTGTCCACAAGGCTTGCCAAGCATTTATACCTTTGCATCTGTTATCATTTGGTAATAGCGTCTGCGACTTCTTGGGTGTTGGTAGGACTGAAAGAGGTCCGTAAGTTGCCAGTCTTTAAATGGACGACAACGCTGACAACATTCTCTTATATGCTCTTGTAAGGGGGCCGTAGAGGCGAGCCATGGCTGGAGTCAGCAATGACGGCTCTTACAGATGTTTCTAGAACAAGATATCTCTGTTGACTTTTCTACATGTAGGCTCTAAATCGCGCAGAAGGCCTATGCCTCACTCTCCTCACCCAATAACCGAGCCCAAACAGACCCAGAGACTCGGTCCCCACCAGCAAAGAGAGGCGAAGTCGGTGAATTGAAGGTTTATAAGCAGCCTGGATACGGTCACAAACACCGACGTCGGCTTTGTGTTTACTAAATGACATGGCTACAAACGAGCGTCTGGGGCTTGCGGGGGAGGGCTCTTGTCAACAGCTGGGCGCTTCTCTTTTCTGACGGCGGGAGGAGTGCGTGGACGAGTCATTGGGTTATGTTGAGTCAGTCTGAAACGAGGGTTGAAGAGGATGCTTACTCTCCATATCCCCAATGTTAATCGAGCCCCCGGGTGAGTGTGCGCGGCAATCACCGGTAACCGACGATTTGAGCCGTCGGGAAAGTCAGTGTGTCTTGTAGTTACTTGACCATGTAATCGCTAGACGAGAGACGTCTGTACACCCACCCTTACTGCCGCGAGACGAGACTGGAACGTCTGGGCGGCCATGAGAGATCAAACAATAATTGGCCTGGTCAGAGTACAGGGATGGCTCAGGCAGTCTGTTTCAACTATACCTGTGTCAACCTCGGCTTTACGACGTCATGGCAAGTGGTGCCGAGAGTCATCCGCCGAAGACGAGCCTTAAGCCAACGCACATGTAATCTCTTGGGCCGCTTCCCGTTCAACTTGTTACGATGCTGCTGCTGCCAAGTCTGAGAGGGAAAAGATGGTTTGCGTTTAAACTCGATTGTTGGACAGCGGGTGTGACTGTCTGCTTGACGACGGCACAAGTTCCGTCAACGGCATGGATGAGGATCACTGAGAGTAAAACATCGGCTGCCCGAGCCTAATTCTACGTACCTTCCCCGAGTCGCAATAGGCAACCTCCAGCGGAAGAGAGGGTTAGAGTTTCATCAAGGTGGTGAGAAGTCGGTGACCAGGCTGACAAGAAGACGAAAATCTAGACAAGTCATTATTCGTTATTGCCATCAATTCGGACTTCAATGTGCAACGACTGCAGACTTCACATACATTGATACATGTACTGGCTGTACATACTTATCGAGCTCGAGATCAACTTATCATTTACACAGTCTCCCCCTAATCTCATCTGCTTCGTCATCCCTCCAAACCCCTTCTGAATCGTGGACCAGGACCTCGGCTCCTCGGAGTCAGAAGCCGGAGACCCTCGGCCACGGCATCAAGTCAGCACCATCCGTAAACTCGAACAAAACTCAGCTCATACCCACGCCAACCCACCAGATCTCCATCGACTGCCCCCCAAACCATGGCCATCCGAACCCTCCTCACGACCGCGCTGGCCGCCTCCAGCGCTCTCGGAATCGAGGCCCCCCAGCCCAACTTTACAATAAACACGTTTGAGTTATCCGACTTTACATTCACCAACGGCGAGTCTCTGCCCAAACTTCGTCTTCACTACCACACGCTCGGCACCGTCAAGAGAGACGAGAACAACCAGACGACCAACGCGGTTCTCTTGATGCACACCGTCGCAAGTCACAGCGGCCAGTTCCAATCGCAGTCCTACATCCACGGCCTCTTCGATCCATCCCAGCCCCTCGACTCCAACGAATTCTTCATCATCATGCCCGACGCCATCGGCCACGGCAACTCCAGCAAGCCCAGCAACGAGCTGAAAGCCCGCTTCCCGCACTACAACTACCGGGACATTGTCCAGGCCGCTCACCAGCTGCTCACAGAGGGTCTGGGCGTCAACCACCTGCGGCTGTGCATGGGAACCTGGATGGGCGGCATGAACTGCTGGCTTTGGGCAGGAATGTTCCCGGACGAGGTCGACGCCGTCTTCACGCTGGCTTCGGTGCCGGCTCCGCTGTCTGCCCGGACCGAGATGATTCGCAAGATGATTCTCGATGGCATTGTGTCTGATCCGGCTTACAATGGGGGCGACTACACCGAGCAGCCCAAGCTGGGGCTTATGAACGCTCTCAACGTCGACTTGTCCATGATGCTGGTTCCGTCTCTGTTGCAGAGAATTGTCACGGAGACCAACGCATCGCATGGCTTCCTGGACAAGGTCCGGAACCTGTCTAATCCCCTTGTCGACGGCAACGACTTGCTGTATCAGTGGTCTGCAGCAACCGACTTCGACGCGAGACCGCTTCTCGGTGACATTAAAGCCCGAGTCATGGCCGTCAATACAGCTGACGATGCGTACAACCCGCCGGAGCTCGGCATCCTGGAGGAGAGCGTGAAAATGGTTCCCAAGGGGCAATGCGTCATCATCCCTCAGAGCAACGATACGCTGGGCCACGTGAGCTACGTGCAGCCGAGTCTGTGGAAGGAGCTGCTGGTGAAGCTGCTTGAGGAATCGAAGACCACATAAGGGTGAGTGAGTGCCTTCACCGTGGGTTGTTTGATTAGCACATGTAGATGTAGATAGGGGCTCTCGGACGTTATATCGGTCGGCCGGGCTCAGGAGCGGCAAACCCAGCTGGACTGAGGCATGCAGTCTACATATTAGAGATGACTAGACTCTACATGTATGAGGATGTATTTAAAAATAGATGCAATGCTAAGATATGGCGAGAACCGGACAAGACTAAGCCATGTGCTGTCAGCAACGGTAGAACGGCGCATCACGGAAACATGAAGCTTCATCCCAACCTCGCAAAAGCCCAACTTTTCAATTCAAAGACCTACCTATATATATAAGCGCCATAAACCCCCCCAAAGCCCGCTCCCTCTCCCCAAGTCCAGCAAATCATCCCTCCCGCAGCCCAGCCACAGCTACAGCTTCGGAGCCGGCGTCGGCGTCGGCGTCGGCGTCGGCTTCCCGCAGCCCTTGTAAGTGTAGAACGTGCCGCAGCCACCATGACAGCCCGAGCCGCAGGGGAAGCTCTTGTAGACGGTTGGCAGGGGCGTCTGGCAGCCTCGCTGGCACGTCACCGTCTTTTGCATGACGCACATGGCGCGGAGGCAGGTCGAGCACGAGGACTTTGTCAAGGTTACGGTTGGGCAGTTGCGGGCGTTGGCCTCTTCGAGTTCTTGGCCGAGGGTGAGGCTTGCGAGGTTGTTAGTTGGAGGGATGGGTTGGGCGAGGATGGGGGTGGTTACCCAGCCAGAGCGGAGACGAGGAGAGTGAGAAACGTCTGCATTTTGGTCGTTGGGTTGTGAGAGTAGGCTGAGATCGAGTATAGGGATGAGGGACTAGAGGGGTGATGGCGGTGGATGATATGTAGGACAACTTAAAGAGCCGGATCCTGTTTCTCAGGAATGAACAGGATTTCTTCTGATAGTCTGGCACTCCTGCAGGGTTCGAGACTAGACGGGCCTGTCTCATATGGAACAGATGGGTCTACCGCTTACGGCGTCATCCTGACTTGCAGCCGCACCAGCTATCGACAGAGATGTAGCCTGTATTCGTAGGTCAGCGTCGCAGCATCTCGGCGAAGGATCTCTCGGCCAGGGAGGGTTGCTACCATGTCTAAATATAGGTAGTTCCCGTTGCCAGGCCCTGTTGTCATGACCACCGTAAGAATAAGTACGCACCCCTATGCCTGAAGAGCCTACGAATACCTCCACGTACATCCATCCGCCTCCCACCTTGAGCTACGCAAAGCCTGCAGCCGCTCAGTCTCGGCCACCGACTCCAGAAGCAACGTTCAACTTCTCCAGTCCGCTACCGTCAAGCACGAGATCCAGCGGGACTCGGCAGCTGCAAGACAGCAGATGGCAACCAAGACAGACAATGGAATTCTCCCATGCATGTCTCAAAACGCCCCAATCCCACTGGGCCAGAAATACCTAGGCCCATGACCTCACCCTACCCTCTTCAATTGGCCCGGGAACACGGCTGCGGGCCGGCTGACGGGCCAGCCCTTTACGTGCGTAGCCACTTCAGCCGGACCGTTCTCGAAGCCACGGCAAGGGAGATTGTTCGCCTGGGGCGCGTCGATGCCGCCCTCTGGCTGGCCGTACATTAGTTTCCAGCAAGGGATCGGTTCGTGCGTATGCAGCTTGGCGTTTGCTGGATTCCCGACGACAGCTCTGCGGCCGGGCTTGCCTAGCTACATAATATGTGCCCCTACATATTGGCGGTGGCCGTCTGAGGTGAGAGGGGCTCTTCTTGGCTTTCCCTCCTGCCTGATCAATCCCACGTCTGTGTCTCATCTTGTCTTCTGGGCCAGTTTCGCCGAATTGGCACGATCGTTTGCTCAGTTTGTCTCCGTTGTTTCGGCCTCAGAGCCATCACAGATCAAGGCGTCTTGACGTGACCTCTGGCTGGGTCACCTGGGGGTAGATGGATGTAGACACACCACTCAGGCCAGTCAGTCAGCCGACGAGCCGGAGGTTTGCTGACGGGTAAGGGATCGATGGATGGAGTCTGAAGGGTGGGAGAGAATCTGGTGTTTCAGAGGTTACATTTCTCGCTGCGTACAAATACATGTAAGAGACTTGGGCAGAGGCTGGATGACTCAAGTTGTGATAGTGATGGACTAAGAAGAGCAGTAGGGTGTTCATGGGCGCTTCGTCATTCTCGACGCCAACCCTAACCCTTTGTAAGATTGAAGCTACATGTAGCAGACCCTCAATTATACGGGCCACGGCTGATGTGCTCCATGCATTCGCGGTAAAGGAATAACAGTACATGTAATTGTAGAGGTGAGACCCCTAACCCTAGAAGAGCTGGCCAGACCATTAAAAGCACCTCGCCTGACCTCGGGACACACCTCGACTTTGACGGCTAACCCTAACCCTTGAGAGGTGAGCAGATCAACACATCTTGCTTGACGTATGATCACAACCCGCTTGCGGCAATTCGGAACCAAGTGAGGCCTGGCCTGGACTATAAACATGGAATATGCACTAGCATATCTTCGGAAACTATGTTCAAGTTGCCAATTGCCGATCAATGTAGATGCTGGTTACGTTGGAGTGAGATCAGGACATGCAAAAAAAGCACAGGCTTCTACATGTTCTGCCGCAAACACTCTCAAGCAATAGCAACACATCAACGTAATAATCCGTAAGTGCCAGGCTTCTAAAACGGTAAATGTATTCGTAAGTCTAGCGCTATAAGACTTCAATCCTGTAGTCTCCGAAGCAAACCGTCAAGCAGAACCATCAAAGGGAGTGTCGACCACGAATACGTCAGCCCTAGCTTGCTGTCGTCACCAAGCCCCCATAAACCGCCGACATAGTCTCTCCCAAACAGCCTCACCCATCATGTGCACTGGCTCTCACGGCCCGAAGTCCCACACTCGCACCAGCCTCCCCCAAGGGCGGCAAGGCAGCAACGCTGGTAGAAAGCGCATATCGGACAGTCGGTGTAGGTGCGGCATTCATTGCCACGCTTGGCGAGACCAGCGGATGCGGTACCATTGGAGACGTCGGAGGTGGTGCTGTCGGGGATGACGCCGCAGTAGGCGAGCATCGGGAGGCCGAGGAAGAGAATGGCGGCGCGGACCATGTTAGCTGTGTGTATTGAGAGATTGGTTTGAAGGTGGGAGGAGTATGTAGCTTGTTGTGAGTCTTGAGATGGATGTCGAGCTGTGAGATGAAGACGGGGGGTAGCAGATGGGCTACGTCTTATAGACGGTTCATGTGCATGGCAGCTCTCCTGACGGAAGTGGATGCCGAAGATAACTTGGTTCGTCATAGACAGATCTGGTGAACAAATGTTATCAGAGAATGTGATGACCTTTAAAGTCGCCATCACACAGAGAAAGAGCCAATCCTACGAGGGAGAACTGACTATAAGAGATAACGTAACCGGATAAGAACAAAATTCCCGTGGCGAATGACCCCCTCTAGTCTTGGACGAACCAAGAACCGAGGAGGAGGCGCTGGATAGCTTGCGGCATGTTTTGTGACTGACGAGTCGACGTTGAGTGTTTCGCCGTTTGACGAGAATACATACCGAAAGTTGCGGACCGGTTGAGACCAAGCTCTGGATCGGGAGATGGGCTGGAGATTAAGCTGCGAACGCATGGGATTGAATTGCCCGTGGCACAAGATCTGCAGAGACGAGGGAGCGCGTCGCGAATGAACATAGGGTAGCGTTCAGGGCTCGGACCTCTATATGGAGGAGTCCTGGTTCTTAAGACTGGCATTCTGGGTATGCTACATGTAAGGTCGTCTTCATCTTGCTATTACATGCGAATAGATTAGACAGTCTGTCTGTTTGCCCTTGGCATTGATCTTGATTACATCAAGGCACGCTCAAGAGCTTAAGAAGCCGTGGCGGCCTGAGGCTGTATGTATGTACTAGAAGTCATCGTCGGCACAGCTCGCAGATGTAGGTAACGGTAGGCTTCAATGGCATTCAATCGTCCTGTTTGCAGAATAAGCTCAAGTTCCATGTCATCGCGCAACAGCAGGCCAATTAGTCAAGCTGATGAGATGAAGGATGAATGCAATACGACCCATATGTATGTACGTTGGCGAGCTTTCACGAACCATGGCCCATCAAAGCATCATCTCCCTCTTGGGGATATTTCTGCACACAGGTAGATATATGTATCTTGTCGGTCTAATCTCCCTCAACAAATTCGTACTCATCAAAAGTAATACTCGTCGACATGACGCAAGCGTCGTGCTTCCTCACCGCGACTTAGCCCGGCTCACATGCACCAGGCTTGGGTCTCCAGCATGTAAGACGGTCCTCGCACGCAGCTATAACCATCCATCGAGCCGCATACATGTCTTTTGCCTCGCAACACCCATCGTCACAATGGTCAAGCCCGCAATCCTATCGACAGGCCTCCTCGCCGCCCCCATCCACTCCCTCCACATCACAGCCCTAAACCTCACCGCCATAGCCGCATCCAACGGCAAGTCGACGCTCGAATGCTGGCAGGTCGGGCCCTTGAAGACGTCAAGCGCGGCTGGCTCGATAGGAAGCCCGTTTTACTCTTTGGGCGACGTCGCCGACGTCACGTACGCCGTCATTCCCCCTCACACCAACAATGAGCTTCACAACGCGCCGGCTTTCCAGCAAGTTCCCTACATTGACAAGTCGCATCCTGTCATTAACCTCACATACACGCAGATTCGTCCTCTTCGTGTCGGGCATGGCGCATATCACACTGCCAGATGGATCGGACGAGGTCACCATCCAGGGCGGGAAGAAGGGCTTGATCCTCGCAACCGACACAGCCGACGTTTCGATGCAGGGACACCTAACGCAGTTCCCATCAAACGAAAACACGGTGGCATTGCAGATGCCCATCAAAGATCCCGAGAAGTTTAGACATACTGTTTTGCACAGCGGTGGCTGCCATGAGGTTGAGATGAGCGGTCTCTGACCTGGGGAGAGGTTGGCATCCGTGTCAATCAGTGTCTTGGAGTCCTTCAGTTCAATCCGTACCCTCAACTCTCCATCTACGTCTTAGTACTCTCAGAAACTTGTCCATCTCCATCCATCCCATGAAGACGTGATGAATCAACCGCCATCTCGACTTGCATCATTACGAGCCCATGAAACCAACCAACAGCATCGACGCCCGCACCTCCAACCCAAAGTCAGCCTTACCAGCCGCCGGTGTAACCAGCAGATCACCAGCTCCAGCCTCCCCCATTCGTACATACCCATCAGCACAGCCAGACCCTCCCTCCACGGCAGCAATGGCCGCCAAAACCCCCCCCCTCAACGCCTCAGGCCACGCCCAAGACCTCCCCCGAAGCTTCAGCCTCCTCGCCCTCACAGGCGTAGGCCTCGTCGTCGGCAACGTCTGGCCCGCCGTCGGAGGCTCCCTCGTCGTCGCCATCTCCAACGGCGGGCCTCCGGGGGTGCTGTACGAGTTCGTCGCCGTCTCTGTCTGCTATGTCGCCGTTGCCGCCAGTATCGGCGAGCTGGCTAGTGCTGTGCCCTCGTCCGCTGGCGTCTATCACTGGGCTTCTCTCACGCCCGGGGGGAAGATGGGAAGGCCGGTGGGCTTCTTGGCTGGCTGGTGGAATTATCTGGCTTGGATTCTCGGCACGGCCAGCATGACGGCCATCTTTGGCAATGGCGTGGTGCAGATGTATGTTGCCACGCATCCCAGCTTCAAGCCCGAGGCCTGGCACGTCCTCGTCGTCTATCTGATCTGCACCTGGGCCTCCTGTCTCGCCGTCTGCGTCGCCAGCAAGGCCATGCCGACGCTGAACAAGCTGGGAGGATACGCCATCGTCGTCTTCTTCCTCATCACCGTCGTTGTCGTCGCCGTCATGCCCGGGCTTCCAGGCCACAGCGGACACGCGTCGTCGGCATCCGTCTGGTCCCAGTGGACGACCTCGATATCGTATCCCCCGGGCTTCGTCTTCCTGTCCGGCATGCTCAATGGGGCCTACAGCGTCGGTGCTGTCGACACCGTCAGCCATCTGGCCGAGGAGATTCCCGACCCGGAGCGCAACGTCCCCCTGGCTCTGGCCCTGCAGGTGTCTATCGGCTTCGTCACGGGCTTCTTATATCTGGTAGCCATCCTTTACAGCGTCCACGACTTGGACGCCCTGCGCGACTCACCCTACCCCATCGCCGACATCTACCGTCAAGCCACTGGCTCGCAGGCGGGCGTCGCCGGTCTGCTGTCCATGATTGTCATCATCATCGGCATCACCGTCCTGGGCGCCCAGATCACCTGCGGAAGGACGCTGTGGACGCTGGCCCGAGACGAGGCCTCACCCTTTCCAGCCAGGCTCTCACAGACGAACAAGACGTTCCGAGTCCCCGTCAATGCCACCGTGGCCTCGGCCGTCCTGCTGACCGCGCTTGGCATTCTCTATGTCGGCAGCACGACGGCCTTTAACGCATTTGCCGGCAGCTTCGTCTTGCTCTCTAGCAGCTCGTACGTTGCCTGTATCCTGCCTCATCTCCTGACGGGACGGAAGAACGTCCCTTTTGGTCCATTCAGGATGCGTGGAGCATGGGGTTACGCCGTCAATGCCTTTTCGTGTCTGTACATGATTTTCTTTGGTGTCGTTTACTGTTTCCCATCCAACGTACCGACGGATGCCAAGAGCATGAACTACACCAGCCTCATCTGGGGTGGCTCCACCATCTTGATCGTCCTGTTTTGGCTCTTGGTGGCGAGAAGAGGGTACCGAGGCCCGAGGCTGATGAGGGACGGCCTTTACGCGGCATGACGGTAGAGTCTCTAGGGTCAATCTCCATTTCGATACTGGAGAAGAGGGTGAACCCCGTCAAGTCGTCCGAGAATCCATCTGCAGGTCAGTCTAGCCGCAATCGATGAGGTTGCAACTGACACAAAAGAACAATTATGCAACGGCAAGAGATTGCTCGTGATGGAGTGATTCATCCGACGTAGTTTTTATGACACAACTCTGGACCTGTGGGCGAGACATGATGCTACCGAAACTCAACATACCAAGGAGCAAAACGCCAGCGACGACAGTGCAGTCAACCAACTGCACTGAAGATGCTCCCAATTGCCGCCCATGATACACACCTACTCCTCCTTGGCGCCTCCACGGCTAGCCTTCTCGGCCGCCTCGACAGCCTTCTTATCGCTCTGGACCTGACCGTTCTGCATGGCGCTCATGAAGCCTTGGGCCTGCTTGAACGGGCGCTTGAGGTCGCCGATGGCGGGCTGGCCGTAGAGGTAAATCTTGACCATGTTGCTCTCGAGGGCGCTCTTGACGGGGATGATGCTCTGGATGAGGAGCGGGTTGGTGTACTTCATGTACAGGTGCATAAAGGCCATCATGGCGACGCCCATGAGTTGGCCGCGGAGAGCGGTGCGGATCTGCTGCAGGTCGTAGGCGTGGATCGTCGTCGTGATGAGCTTGCCCTCCTCGGTAGAGCCCATTGGCGGCGGCTCGACGTACTTGAGCGTCGTCATGTCTGGGGGGTTAAGAAGAAAGTCAGTCATGGCAGGCAGAGTCGGTGAGAGTCAAGGAGAGCGGGCCAACGAACCCTTCTTCTTGTTAATCTGCGCATAGATGTAGACGTAGACGAGACCGATCAAGACATTGCTAGCGATATAAATGCCCCGAACACCATTCAAAACGCCAGGATCATCGAAAGGAATCCGCTTCGAGACCTGCATCATCCCGAGGATAATGATGAGGTTGGTGCTGCAGATACCGTCAGCGAGAGGCCACGATGCAGTCACGAGCCACGCGGTTTCAGCTCACATCTGGGGGTTGAGGCCCGCCATGGCGACTGACGGGGGCTGCTTTGGAGCGAGACTTGGGCTAGCGAGAGACGGAGAGGATGTGAGACGGAGAGGCGTCTTTGATCGTGTGGGAACGAGGTTGTTGGTAATGGTTGGTGATGATCTGGCTGGCGGTTTTTTTTTTTCCTTTCTCAAGGCTGAGTCAGCCTCGGCAGCGCGCACTCTTCTTATTAATAGCCATGATGTCATCAGTTCATGAGGGTGGCCTCGCACTAGCCGACAGGGAGTCAGTCTCGAATTGCTGGCAAACGCATTCTCACTACGAGCATCTATTTCTGTACTTGTTTGAGTGGCAGAAGAGTTGTGCTGCTCTTCGAAGCAATGTCTGTGACGCCTAGTTGTGTGTCTGATACATGCATCGAGCAGCAAGACGCAACGAGAGCCTACGGCCTTCATTCTATGTACTATCCAAACGGCAAGATACTTGTGTCTTTCCCAACCGATACTGGATCTATGACGATGAGTTCGCCATCTACAAGTAGGTTTGGCGCTTCAAGGTTTGGTGGGTGGATATCTCCATCCTTGACGACACGTGGCTGCTCCTCTTCACATCTCAAAGACTTGTCCAGACTCTAATCTACATGTAGTCTATGTTAGTATCCTGCTTCAGGTTGCGGTTTCGGCTACGCCTCAGGGTTAGTTCCTTGAAGAGATGGACTTCGAGCTAGGCCGTTCCCTTCCAAAATTACCGCAGACATTTCCCCGACCCGGCGAATCCCAACACGTACACGTATATGTTTATTGCAATTGCCAACCTCATACAGTCTACAGCAGCGAAAGCCCCCCGAATCGCGTAAATCGTCATCCCTTCTCGCCGACTAACCAGACGCTTTCCCCTCCTTGATACGGAACAGCTCAACAAGCTGCTTATCTCGCTTTTCCGCAACCTCAACCACACTCTTTCCCTCAAGCTCCTTCGCAACGCTCTCAGCCAGCGCATCAATACCCGCCTTATCCCAATGGAAAGCGTGCTTGTCCATATCCTTCTTCCATTCCTGCGTCGCAGGACCAAGATGCTCCAAGAGGTGTTTGAAGCCTTCGGCGCCACCGCCTCCGCCCATGGCGTTTGCCATCATTGGGCCTACCACCGCCCAGCGAGGTCCGAGACTGTTGGTAACACAGGTATCTGGAGCGATGTTAGCCGCAAGTGAAAGACAACATGGGGTATTGCAACGCAGTCAGCGGAAATGTACTCACCGAGGTCCTCAGCAGAAAGAATCCCCCGACTAACTAAGCTATACGCTTCCGAGCAGAGAGCGGCCTGAAGTCGGTTGGCAGCAAAGCCAGGAACCTCCTGTCGAAGGTGAACAGGGTTGCGGCCGAGAGAGCGGTAAAAGCCCATGGCTTCCTCAATCATGGCCTTGTCCGTCTTCGGGTGCGGGACGACCTCGACCAGCTTCATGAGATGGGGCGGGTTGAACGGATGGCCGATGAGAACACGGCCAGGATTCTTGGCGCATTGAGAGATGAACTGAGAGCTCGGGATGCCGGATGATGACGAGGCGATCACTACATCTGATCGTGTGCCGGCGTCGATCTCCCCCAGCAGCTTTGTCTTCAGGTCCACGCGTTCCGGCGCATTCTGGACATGATTGTCAGAACAATATGGTCCAAGAAGGGGGTATATCCAGTGTCTGGCTCTCTGCATGAGGCTGTTGTCGTACATCTCACTCGGTGTAGGCAAACAGGTATAACAGTCAACAGATGGTTGCTCACCTCTTGAACAAAATCGACCTCCTTGTAATACTTGTCCATAGTGGCACCAACGAAAGCATAGTTGGACAGCGACGCGCCGGAAGCCAGCCCAATGTCCTTCAGCGTAGGCCAAATGCTCTCGAGGTACTCTTCCAGCTTCTTCTCGGCGCCGGGGGCCGGGTCTGACACCAGGACTCGAAACCCATGGGCCAGAAAGAGTCCTATCCAAGAAGACCCAATCACTCCGGTGCCTATGACGCCCACGGTTCGAATGGCCATGTCGGAGAGATGGTTTGGGTTCGGCAACGATGTTCAACCTTGATTGTGATGGCTGCAGCTGCAGATGGGTCGGTATATGAAAAGGCTGTGGAAACGTGAACCCCGATGTCGGGCCATTGAGACTATATAATCTTTGTGAACATCTGGCAGACTACAGCTTCGCCGTTTACTGTCACACGGGATCTCTTCATCCGACTTTGGTATGACAATCCAGGTCATACCATGGCAACTACGAGAGATGAGGGCGCATTGTGTCAAAACTCGAAACCTCCTCCCACTGAAGCTAACATACGCTCGGTCACGCAGCCATGTAACTTGGTTGTCAACTATTGCATCTCAAATCTTTTTACGAATAGCTGATACATCTTGAGATCATGTAACGCATCAATCTTGGCTCTACATGTGGGCGTTGGCGCGCTCAGATCTAGTTCGGACTGCCAAGAGTGTGAAGCAATATGTTTCGCCGTCATCTGAATCAAAGGTAGTTGCCGTGGTGTGACTTGGTTTCCATACCAGGGGCAGACAAATGGACGTATCTTGAACCCCTTGCCCTGGATTACTTCAATTAGATCAATCCCTTCGTTTCTATACGCACATACGTGTGCGTGAAATGTGGGATCCGACATATTGTGAGACATAGCTCAAAACATTAGTGATTGTATCGCAACAAGTGAGTTACGTTCGTTCATGTTGGTACTACATGTCACAACATGTAGTTTCTCCCGTGTTTCAGAGACTACATGTAGAAACTAGGAAACGAGGAGGCATTCGCGTAAACTATGTTAAGACTACATGTATGCCCTAGACTTACTATGTCCCAGTTGCTCGGGCATAGTAACTGGCTCCTGTAGTTGTCGCGCGACTAAGTAGTCTATAAAATTGAGGGATCAACCGCAGAGTTTGGAAATGCCACGTCATCATGGGCAAAATCACCCCGTCGTGAAGCCCAGCGATGCAAAAATAGCGGCAATCAATCAGAAGATGCACCTTCTTGATGCTCTCACTCGCGATTCGAAAATACAGTCCAGACTCTGAGCTGTCATTTTATATTTTCCTCTTGCACAAACTTATACTCAAGCAACCATGCTCGGAAAAGCACATTAGAGCATCTCTCTAACCATGTTCGTAAACACCAAAATATCTATGATCGCCCGTTCCCAATAGACCAAGATACCTGCTCCCCATGTTTACGCCCACTTGACATTCTCGTGATAGCAGTACGGCGTAGGTCCACGTATCCAGCGCGGACTGATCGACTGATTCTCATACTCGACAATAGGCGACAGGATCTGATGATTGTCGCTCCAGGGAGTGGAAAACTTGGCCATATATCCATCGCGGCCCAGAATGCTCGACTTGCCCGACGCATCCGGACGACTCGCCCAAGCCGAAACCACGTTGCCGAGAAGCTCTCCAACGTGCAAATCAGGCGTCATGGGCTTGAAGCTGTACCTATCCTGAATCTTCTTCACAACCTCAGGCTGATAGAGGCCGAATTCCTCCTCAAGCTGAACAGCGTCGACAGCAGTGAGAGCCATGGTGCTATGATAGGATCCGCCCTTGGTAGCACGGTCCCGCAGCGCGAGCAAAACGTTAACAACACCCGCCGCCCCCGAGAGCATGTCAGCAATCGGCAGCGAAGGCAGCACGCTGACGCCCTCGTCAAAGCCGTACGCCTTGCCGCAAACGTAGGTGCAGCCCGAGGCGGCGTCGGCGATCTGCTGGAAGCCGGGCCGCTCGGCGTAGTAGCCGTCGGGGCCGTAGCAGTTGAGGTCGATGTAGACGATGCCCTTGTTGCGCTTGTTGGCCATTGCGAGCACGTCGTTGAGCCCGAAGCCTTTACGCTCGAGGGAACGTATACGGAAGGCCTGCAAAATAACATCCGCGTCGGCGAAGAGCTCATGGAGTTTCTTCTTGTCGTCTTCTTTAGTGAGGTCGAGGGCATAAGTGCGTTTATCGGCCGTCAACTGAACGCTCAACGGCTAAAAGAAGGTTAGCATAGGAATTCCTCCGTAAATATAGAAAAGGCGAAAGATTGAGCACACACCTGAAGATCTGGCAAGTTCGGACTCTGCACCTTGATCACATCGGCACCAAGCGATGCCAGAGCAGCGCCGAGAGCCGGCGAAGCAATAACCCGACCGAGTTCAATGACCTTGATGCCCGCCAGCGGGCGCTTGTCTTCGGTCTGAGGGAAAGGAACAGGTGGAAGGTCAGGCGTCTCGGGCACGCGGTTATAGTTGAGGATAGGGTGCGCAGCTAGACTCTGACCCATGGTTGTTTGCCTCCACTGCTCGGGGGAAAAGCACGTCTGGCCGCAGAAGCCGTGCTCCATGTTCTTCTGCTCGAGCTCGCGGGCTGAGTACTGGGAAATTTTCTTCTTGATAATCTCGTACGCTTCGTCTAGAGATGACGTCGGTGCCTCGGGGTCGATATCGTAGGCCTTGAGAAAATCGACGGGGTGTAGGTTTCCCATGATCTGGTAGTAGACTTTGGGGTCCTTGGTGGGATAGATGGACCAGGATCGGTATAAGAGATGGTTCCGGTCGAGAACGTGATGATCCAAGTCTTTCCCGACTTTGGTGATGGTGCCGTCGCCCTGTATTTCTTCTAGGGTCTTCCCATCGATGATAACCAAGCCGGGCGTCGCCGGATACAAACCCGACTTGTCTGTATCAATGGAGATTTTCCCCGTGTCGATGCCCTTGAGCTTGGAGATCTCTTTGCCCACGATGCCGATCATGGCGTGAAAGACGGCGGACTATGTAGACGAGAGGGTTATGGCGTGAAAGTGAACATAGAGACGCGGAGACTTACTGCTGCCTGAGACTTCAGAGGGCCAGGGATCATAGGGAGATCATCGCCGTGGAAGTTGACATCGAGATCTTTGGCATCTTTGGTGAAGCCCGGTGTGTTTTCCGCAAAGTATTTCAGCAGGCGTTGACATTCCTTGGGAAGAGGTGTGAAGGAAGTATCGGTGTAGGTGCCTGGACCGTAGACGCCTTTGACGGTGCTTTGGGGTGCCATTGTATAAGCTGCAAATGGACTGGGGGCTTCAATTCACAAGAAGAACGAGAACAATAAGTCAATGAGTTGATGAGTTAAATAATTTTTAGGCTCTGCCACTACACTGCCATCATTGGCATCAAGGCTCGGCTTATATATAAGACACGGCTTCTCGAATGTTACGTAAAAGCCCGGAAGTTTCTAACTCGTTCTTCCGGTCGTTCCGTTGCCGAGTGGTGACCGGCCGGGGCTACCGCGCGATTAGGGTGAGACAGCCGTCGAAGGAGAGAAACTGGGCCGTATTGCCATCCTGTCCCCTGAATTGAGAGTTTCTGTCATTCTTATCAGCTGGAGGGTTGCAGGCAGCGTCTCCGTAGCACTGAGCATGCAGGGCTTTCATCCGAGAGCGGCGGCCCCTGGTTCCGTCCCACTATTTCATGGAGCACGCAGCACTTTCAGGGGCTCGGTGCCTCCCGACATAGTTGGCTACTGCGCAGCACCATCGCGACGGCGCCTGAGGGGGGAGACCTGGAACGCCCTGACGCGAAGATGGATGTAGCACGGCGTTTGCGGTCTCTGGCGTCTTCAGCCAAGCAATTAGGTGTTCTGCAGATACACATGGATGTAACCAGCGCACCATCGACTCGGTACATATACGTCGATGCGGCTTGCGGATTGGCGGCTCTATAAGATCACCCTTATCTCCGAGGACAAATATTTGAGGCAAACGGGGAACCGCAAACCAGGAACCTTGAAACAAATAGCCCTGTAGCCGCCCTCAGTTTGGCGGGCTCACTTCGAGGTCCTATCTCTCAGCAAGTGCTCTTCGCCGAGAAAATTCCGTGGCCTCATGAACAGCGGCGTCAAAATATACCGAAGACGGGCCCTCATCCATCTCCATTTAATGCTTATTGTATCTGTGACTCCTTGAACTATGGCTCTGTCGTCATGAATGTCTGAGTATGCGCGCGTCCTCTTCCGCCCAGTAGTTGTCATCGACGTTTGCTCTGTTTTGTATATTGGTGTGCACGGTCTGCCTTGACTACGAGGGTGCCCATAGCGCCGTTGCAATGGTTGTTGTGCCAAGTAATGCCTTCGGCTACTTCATTACTTGATTGCTTCTGTTCTGCGGGGGTAAGGGCGTTTGACGAGGAAGAACTGCGGTATAAAAAGTAGTTGGTCGTCTCCGATCCGCAGCGCTACCAGCCGCTTACTTCTTTTCTCCAAGACAGGCCCCTGAAGCACTCATCTTTTCAGAGATACAGCTTACGCTCGATTGAACCGTTCATTTCGACAACATACGGCATAGACACGTAACCATGCCTCTATGTCGGTTTTGCCGCAATCGGACAAGAGACATGATGGCACGAATCGACGACCATACGTGTATCGTGGATGAGCACCTCAGAACACTTTACTACGACGATGAGCCGCGCGTTCGTCGCTGTTCTTTCGTCCCTAAAATGATTGTATATTACAGGCCACCGGACCGCCGCGACAGCGATGAAGATGACTGCGCGGTTGTGGACAGAGAAGAGCTGAGGAACAGAAAATGTCCGTGTGTGAAGAAGAGCGAGGCAGATCATGAGGGGCGCCCGAGCATCAAGATGGAGAAGGGCAGTGTGAGATGCCCCTGCGTAAAGAGGACGGAGAAGGGCAGCGTGAGATGCCCGTGCTTGAAGAAGAAAGAGAAGAACAACATGAGTTGTCACTGCGTGGAGAAGGAGGACGAAGACGATGAGGAATTTGTCTTTCGGAGGAGGGAGCGGGAAGAGGCCAGGAGAGAAAGTCGCCGCGCCAAGAGTCGATCGCCTCGGGATCCGGGATGCAACAAAGGCAACCGCTTCAGGTTCCAAGTCAACGACCAGATGAACAGGCCGATATCCGAGCTTCATGCACCATGCCATGAACATGACGCATAAAATGAACTACATTCATGTCTTTAGCAGCTTCGTCAACATGTAGGATTGAATACAGTGAACCATCATCATACATGTATACAAGTAGAAGAGAAGTGTCGAATGCGTGCAATCTCACATCCAGAGCTACAGCTTCGAAACATCAAAGTCGCTGAACCATATATTGAAAGACACCAGCGTTTCTTCGATCCTTGGGCGCGCTCAGCAAGCAGATCTCACGTACATACATACATATTCGTATTTGTACATGTAATCAGGTCCTTGTGCAACTACATACATATATTGATAGGTAGGTAGTCAGCTTCCCATTCCCAAGCCAAAATAGCATGCTGATACCGCCTACATACCGAAACCCGTGCACATGCCCTCGCATCCGTCGCCTCTATTCATAACCGGCATCCGCTCTGCAAGAAAGCCATCCTCAGCCGCGTGAATCCCTGTCTCAACCCTCGCCACCATCCGCAACGACTCCCGAAGCCCTGTGACGAAAGTGGCATCAAGCTCAATGGCACGTTACGGCCCGGCACCCGACGTAAGCTATGAAACAGAGCATCGTCACAACGGCTGTTTTGTCCTCCAACAAGAAAAAAAAGAAACCATTCAGCGCTGGCGCCTCCCCGACGGACAACGGACCGGGGCCTGTCGCGTCAGCAGCAGGGGGGGGAGGTGTTTTGATCTCACAGGGCTGAACTTGTGGCCCCCTCCCCCTTCTGTAAGTTGTTTGGTTCGCTGCTGAGCCCCGGTGAGGGCAGAAAGGTGTCGACTCACTTTATTCCCGGCGTGGGGGAGGGGGGCCTTAGGGTCCACGAGGCTGAAAGGGGGGCGGATGAGGGCTTACATGGCAGAGTGCTTATCACGGTGTCGATCAGGGGGATCCGGAGAGGTACGATAGATGGATATGTCTCGGAGTCGAGCGACCAAGCTGCAGCCTAGACGACTTCATTGCTGTTCGCCACTCTCACGTCCAAGTCGCGCCTCAGCTTCGCCTCTCCTCTTATCCTACATGTACGGATACATGTATCGATGATCCCCGACCAAATATCCATCACCAAAAGCCGTCCAACCAACTCCCGCCCCCTCCCCCGGGGCTCGGCTCGCACAACCGCATCGCCACTCGGCCCGTCTCAGCGCCTCTTCGGCGCCGAAAAGAAAGAAAAAAAACATAAACCGACAACTGCCACGCCGCCCGTCTCGGTCCGCATTCCCCATCGGAGCGCCAGCCACGGAAAAAGACGCTCAGGAACACGTCTTTGCAGCTCCTGACTGGCCAAATGCGACCCCTTTTGGGGGCCGGCGGGGCCACCACCACCACTTACATGTATCCAGACATAGCTGCATGTCGTTCTTCTGCCGCAGCCTGGCTGGCAGTGCCGACGAGCGCGATGGATCAGGGTCGACGGCTCGCTTCTTTTTTATCTTGCTTACGTGCTTTTGCGTCGTGCTTGAGGGGGGAAGGAGGAAATGGGAAACGGCTCCGCCCCCTGTTCTGGCTTGCAGGTGTGTGATTGTGACGGTGGACATGAGGGAGTTGCATATAAGACGGTGGTGCTCTGGATCCAGCTTCGGGGCTTCTTCGAGTCAAACACCTCTCTTATTGTTCTTTCTTTTCTCTGCTACCTGAACAGCTGAAAGCCTCGTCCTTTCTGACAGTCATCTTGACGACCTATTCGCGGATACAATCATTGATCATGTTTGGCACGTGGAAGTATGATCCGGAGACGGACGAGGTGCAGAACTTGAGACGGGCCTACGATCCCATCACCGCTCGCTCGAACCAACACCAGGCCTGCGACCGTTGCCACGAGAAGAAAGTGAGTTGCAACAGCCCTACTTGAGCTTTGTGCATCTCATTCTCCCTCGTTCATCTCCGTTGGCTCGGTCTTGTCCTCTCCCTCGCCTCGCCCACCATCTCCAAACTACACCCTACCGCCTCCATCCCAGTCACTAACACCCTCGACAGCTCAAGTGCAGTGGCGACAAAACCGGCTGTGATAGGTGCGCCACCTCTGGCCACCAATGCATATACAAACGGCCCCGATCCCGCTCCTCCCGCAAGGGCAACAAGCCCGACCACGACACCATGGAAACGACCCGCCAGGAAATATCCTCGCCCCGGCGAAGACCCTCGTCCAGGCCAAGGGGCCTCGCAGCCAGAGTGCCCTGCTCCACGCCGACAAGGCCGTCTAGCCAAAGCAGCAACAGCCGAGACGCGCCGTCAAGATCGACCGGCCTCCCCGTGGCGAATCAGCAGCACGTCTCGGGCAGCCCAGGGCTTGTGGGCGGCTACGGATCGTCTCCGGCGTTGCATCTGTTTCCGTCCCAGCATCTTGCCCCCGGTCCGCAGGATTGGTCTGCTGCCGGGCAGTATGCGCCCCTCGACGTCGCATGCCTGGCCACGGCGACGCCGATGTACGGAGACGTGGTGCCGTACGACCTTTTTGCATCGTTTGACGACTGTCAGAGCTTGGATCCGCGATATTGGAACCCTACTTTTCCTTGAGGCTGCGGGAAATGACGGGCTTCCGAGTCCGTCGGCGGCTGCTCGTCGAATCGACAGGGGCAGACGGATGGGTTCAAGCGACGGTCGTTATCCGAGACGGAACCCTTGTTTATTTGGCTTGCATCATGAACCTGGAAGCTGCCTGATGAGGCCACTAAGCTCCTAGAATGTTTCCCCAGGGCCGTCCTGGATGATGATTGAATATGTGTATGTATGTAAGGCGGCACGACTCGCAGACTCGCATGCAGAAGCAATGACCCTCTGCAAGAGAACCGGCAACATGGCAGACGGGAAAGAATCAGCTTCGTTGAAAATCTGACGACAGCATCTCCATATACAGGAGGGGCTGGAAGGGGACGCCTGCTGCTGGTGCCTGGCTGCACGCACACTGAACCGACTGTACGATAGCTTCTACAATTTACGACACGAGCAATACAATGGATGTATATTACCTGCAAGCATCTCAATTTCTTCCCATGGCCCAGGCCCGTGCCTCTTTCCTCCCATCTTCCTCTCCTTATCAGCCATCGGCGTAGGGCTGGCCGGGGTTCTCGGCCGGCGGGCCGGACGGTGGGGCCTCGACAGTGGGGCCTGGACCCGCTGCTGCCTAGCGGTAAAGGTGGGGCCTCTGAGCCGCAGAGCCTCAGGTGGGGGGGGGGGGGGGCACGGGCCGGGTGAGTCAGCCCGAGTTCTTCTTTGGAGTTCTCTGAGGGTTTGCTTTCTTGGAGCATCGTCATGATGGCGTCGTCGGCTGGAGATGCTGCTCCCCGGCCCGAAGCCAAGTCTGCCGTGGGCCGCCTCCAAGAATGGGGCAGTGCGTATCTCTTCTCTGTGTGCTTCGTGTACACCTTCATTGGCCTCGCTAACAGCTAAATACTCTCCAGACAACTCCCTCCCACCATGCCTCCTGGCAACGCTCGTCACAGCCCTCCACGCCCGCCCTCTCCAGCCCCTCCCGCTCATCCTCTTCACCCCGCCGTTGCTGTTCGCCTCGTATCTCAACCTAGCGGGCTTCACGACGGCCAGCGCCGGCATGACGACTGCCTGGTCTGGCATGTACGCTATCCTGGCCCTGCGCCGGCCGCAGCCGCTGCGTGCGAAGCTGACGGCGCGGGGGGCTGTGCGGGGGGCGGCTATTGCGCTGGGCGTCTTCAATTGCGTTGGAGGCGGTTTGGCGTACTTGGCTGGGGACTTTGAGCGGGATGAGAGGGAGAGGTTGAAGAGGAATCGGTGGGGAGGGGGGGATAGTTGATGGAAGATGGAAGACGGAGGAAATCGCTGATGCAGGCCAGATCGGCTGTTTATCTCGATAGTTCCTCCGGGCCAGCTCCGTGTCTGCCTTGAGTCTGGTTTGGTTCTCAAGCATCTCTTGATGGCTCAAGGAAATACCGAATTTGAGGGCTGTACTAGCTAACGGCTTCTTTCGACGGCAAACGTCAGGTTCTTGTTAAACCCGGTAGCTGCTGTTTCGATGTCTTTTGCGACATGGAAGTTTCTCCTCAGGTTACACTGCTTGTCGAGGTGCACGACCCCATGAGCCTCTCCCATCCCCTTGAACGTATTGAAATTAGTTTTCTGTTATTCGTAGACAAGTCCAGCGTTCAATGAATGAGAACTTGGTGCTTGAGCGGTAGGTTTCCCTACATTTTTTAGACGAGACTTGCTTACAAATATGCAGCTTTCATTTCGATGACGCGTACATAAATGTATCGGCCTTTGATGTTGACTCTGATCTCGTGCTCTCCGAGTTCTGTTCACGCTCTTCTCCGTTCCTATGTAGGCGCAGACTGCCATATTCGCTGTGCTTGGGAGACATGACCAACCACGAAGTTTTGAACGTTTGTCAACAAAATCTACAGCTCGCTAGTCATAAGGTTCCAGCAGTATGTGTGCATGTATGTAAAGAAACACAACTCATTTGTAGGGCACGAAACTGCATTGCCAAACCTTTATAGAGAAAATGGAGATGGATTACTCATTGTGCAACAAGTACGAATACATATATAAACCCCAAGGTCCAGGTGCAAGCTCGTCTTTTTCCTCTTCACCTTTTTCAACCTCCACTTCCCTCCATTCTTGTCTAGTGTCTTCACCTCGTACAGCTCTCCTCTGTCTTCACTCGTGCACCACTCAACCCCCTGTCTTCATACATACATCAACTACATCGCTTCATCATGGATCATTTCCCTCGTCTTCCCTCCGAGATATCCTTGGCCATCCTAGAATCGGCCGAAACTTGGCAAGACATGGTTAAGATGAGCCATGAATCGTCAACCCTATTTCGATACCGAATGACATTTACTTCTCATCTCAATGCTTTCTATCTCGCTAAGAAGCTGCTGAGAGTATTTACACCTGACCTTGTGCAGGACGCCATGGGAATCTTGCACTTCCCAGAAGAGTCAGGCGACGAGGAATCCCACAAAGAAGACGTCGACGAGCATCTTCGCAAGTGGGCAGCCAAGACGCTACCCGACCCCATACGCGACCGAGACGTCGGCGAGATGAAGCGGCTAGAAAGACTGTTTAAACAGCTCAGGCGGTACATGGATGATTATCTCTCCAAGGCGACTGAGACTAAAGTCCACCCTCGTTTCGCGTATGCCCACCTTCCTGTATGGGCGAATGCAGACCTTCACCGAGCATACATGAAGCCGCGTCTTGTCTGTCCACGACCGACTGACAAAGATATTATGTCGGCGCCTTTTCGACCAAAGGGACCAGCATGCTTTAAGATTCTGTCATCGACAGAGAAGTATCGCTTTCTCAGGTCATTCCTACGACTCGAGCTCTATTCCAAACTCTACGCCGAATACATATGGGGCATGCCATCTACGGAATGTAAAAAAAAGCGGGAGAGCGAAAAAACGTGTTGCTCATGCTCCTGGTCCTGGACTTATCTAAACCAACTTGAAGGCAAAGAACCAGAAATCTGGGAAACCGAAGGCCTTCGGTGCGTGTTCGAATACGTGCGTTGCATGTACGGGGCTGTCCACGCGCAACTAGCGTGCCCTGAATTTAACACGAGACCAAGGCAAATGCCTGTCCACGTGCCTGAATACTGTCACTTGGATAGCTCCAGGTCTCACGTTACGACAGGTGAGCTGTCATGTGTTTCGCGGCGCATGCAGGACATCTTTTGGCCCGATGGCTTTGATCTCCGTGTGTGGTTAGAGGTCTGGTTTGCCCCCAGTCACATCGTTATCAACCATCTCAGCTTGAGTGGATTGCGCCGGCTCGATCAGGTTCTGACATCAAACATCATGACCTTGCGCTCCTCATTTCGTGTTACAGAGGTGAGAAGGTTATGGGAGAGGATCTGCCCAGTTGGCCACCTTACCCTACACGAGAATAGCCCCGAATTACATAGACGTGATTTTTCTGTGTGCAAAGGACTGAGAAATATGGCATTCCTCTATGGTGGATTCGACATGGACATGGAATGGATTTCTCACACACTTGATGACTTGTCGTTAAGCCGAGAACTGTTCTCTCATCTGAGAAGCTGGAACTGGCTCACTATTTCGTCTGATCTGCTAGTACGAGATCCGAAACTCGTCTCTCTGATCAACAAAGTCGTGGCTTCGACATATCGACAAAGGGCATGGGCGCTGCTCGACGATAAGCGTTGGTTTCAAGAAGTCCCCGATATCGACCTGTTCCCCACCGCCTTCGACATCTGGCGTGCTTCCTGTAATTCATATCCTTGGCCTGACTTCGAAGACTACAGACAGCCTCTCGATGAAGGCGAGGACGAAAAGACCGAAAGATGGATCTTGTCTCAAGGCTTCCGTCGAGTTTCTAGGAGGATAACATGAGCCCAACAGGTTTTCGCCGGACAGGAATAGAAGTAGCAATTTAAAGAATCATTAATTTTACATACGATCAAGTGTCCAATTTCCTTCATTGTTCCTAAACTGCTGAGCTAGGGCTCTTGTGTCTAGTTAAATGCGGTCCTACATTTGCGATGGCATTGGCGAAGTAGGGCTAGGTGTTCTCCAATAGTAGTACCCAATCGATTCGCCTTCTTAACTAGTTCACTGACAAAAACCTAGTCGGCGCTCACTCTCAACAAGCGGAAGAAAAAGAGAGTTGCTTAGTTGAACGTGAGGCAACTCAATACATGTAGATACATGTAACGTCCATGTAACATCAATACATCAATGTATGTTCTGTGTGAGCAACATGTTTTAATTCCAGCACTACTTGCGGAGTTTCAGAAACTCCCTATTCAGAGGAAAATTAAGCTGATGTTATTTCTACATGTACAGACATTGTGAAACGGATGGACGTCGTGATTCTCGAGAGCTGCCATGGGGACGGTAGAGTCACGTGCCTGGGTTGTTGCCAGCTGGTGAGCCCCTTTTTGATGAAGCCGATGGGATCTTCCGCCCACTGCTGGCTGGATCAGACTAAGGACAGGTCTTCAATGGCCTCGACTGTACATGTATAATCTTACCTGGAGCGCATCTGGACTCTACCATCTCTTCATCCCAGCGTTGATGGTGGGTGCCGCGCTGCTGCAACGCCACTTCCTTCAGGGGTTGATCGGTTGCTTGGACAACGAGGACTGCTTGAAAACTCGCGTCTTCGCGTTGCGTGTTGACGCGTTTGCGCGGCGGCTGCCAGCTGCCATCCTTGACCCACCATCCCAAAGCCCGGTACTCCTCTCTCTCTTCCCCTGCCCTTTCTTCAGCCCTCGTCGTCCCCTCTCAATGTCACCCTCACACTTCCTCCCAACTCCAAAGCCATGTTCTCTTCTCATCCGCAACATCTTCCCCGGCCCTTGGTTCTTAGCACGCATCGTCCTCAGACTTCACCCATTCACTTCGTCAGATGGCGAACCCCAAATCGAGAACAGTCGACCGAGGTTCTTTCACAGGGAACATTGAGCCATCACCACTTCTTTTGCGGTCCTTTTCTCTTCTGCAGGACATCCCAAGGCCTGAATGGCACATATCATCCATTCAATGCCAGTCTACCATCTCCATCCCAACGGATCTGACGCGTTCAGGCAGAGACGAATACACTTGAGGTGACGGCCTCAAACACATTGTCCGGGTCGACGAGATTCACTCCAAATACTTGGACAGCAACACCACCCCTGCCACCGCCACCGCCACAACCACAATCACCATTGACCAGCCGTCACAAACCATCCGATGATGCACCTAGTCGGATTTCCCGACTACCAGCAGACTCCAGTTGCCGCTGTGGAATGAATGGTCGTCGCCTCGCAAATGTAAGAGATGCAGATGCTTCTGTTGGCCAAGGCCTCTGGCGACGACAGCTGAATGCTGACCACTACCTTGTTGACAGAGATGATCCATCACCAAGAGACCCTTGGCAGGGGACCGCCGACCCAGAAGTGGGCAAACGATTTTTGCCAATTGGCCTCGGCGAATTTTACGGCCTCCAGTCTTTCGACTAAACAAGACGGCGAGGACGACGAGAACGACGACGATGATAACGACGACAACAACAGCGACAGCGACGACGACGACGACGACGACAACGACTACAACAACAGCAACAGTGACGACGACGACGACAATGACGACAAGGACAACATCCAGAAATGGGCGCTCGTCAGGGATAGAGCCCGTCGCTCGCCAAGACGAGTCCTCATTCGCCCAAGGCGGAAGCAAATCCCAAGTTCGGCAACGGATGACCGGCGAGAGCGTCCCCTTGCGCTTTGCGCTTGGGCAGCAGCTCCGTCTCAGGAGACGACATCGAAGGTCAGTATAGCAGCATCACTGACGCGTCGGTTCTTGGGACGAAACCACAGATGGACCAGCAGTTCATCTGTTCTCGGTATTGCTATTATTGCTCCCGCCGAGGAGAATGCTCGTTGAGCATTGCGAGGTGTGTATAGCAAGATTCCAGCCAATGATTCTAGCTGACTTTGCTATACAGAGGCTACTTCGAATGGGCGTGTCCGCCTTTTGCGCGAGGACTCATTTCAGCCTCTGTCTACAACACGCACACCGCACACACACGCACACACACACATACACACATACACGCACACACGGGATTCCTTCACAGCGCTTGTTCCGCGAGGATCACGCCGACTCGGGCATAGCCCAAGCACATGGATCAATAAGAAGGGGAGAGACATTGGACCTGCATACCAACTTGGAAGGGAACCTTTGGGGACTTTCAAACCGAGATGGTCTTTGGGAACTCGCGTGAGATCCCGAGGTCTGACTTTTGACGGCCCCTGTGTACCGGTCGTCACCGTTTCACGCACGGAACTATGTTGTGTGTTGGGATGGAGAGTAGAGAAGGGTGAAGATTACATGAATGTACATATGGTTAAAGGATACAGAGTCACTCAGCAGCACACTCGATGGGCCTTAG
The DNA here is from genome assembly GCA_002591395.1 of Ophiocordyceps camponoti-rufipedis. Lineage (NCBI taxonomy): Eukaryota > Fungi > Ascomycota > Sordariomycetes > Hypocreales > Ophiocordycipitaceae > Ophiocordyceps > Ophiocordyceps camponoti-rufipedis. The sequence goes on along the minus strand of NJES01000044.1, from coordinate 17,274 downwards.
TTCTGTTTCTTTTTCTCCTGCACGATGACACGTTGCTGCCAGCGACTTGGGGTTCGAATCGCAATGTCCTGTGAGCTCGTCGGTCAGAAATACGGCGTGGCAGGGAGGTGATACGCCTCGCCAGCCCGACTTGTTCCTACTCTTCTTATCGCGTTCTTCACCGTCCTCGCTATAGGAGTTGTGATATAAAGTAGTAGTTTGATCTTTGGATAACTAAGTACATGTATGTAGTCAGACACACGCGTAGTTAAGAACAAGATGTCGAGCGTTGCTGCTCAAACCGCTGGCAACACTCAACCAACTCCTTCATCGAGGATTCCACGCTGGCGAATCCCGGCCGGCCATACCTCCGCAGCAACTCCCGACATCTCTCCAAGTCCCCAGCCTTGACGTAAGAGATCTCCCTGGACGAATTCCTTCCCGCACAACCGTCCAGACCATCCCGCAGCCTCACAAACACGTCAACCGCATCATTCGGATCAACCCGTTCCCCAAAAGCCAACAGTCTCTCGCTCACCACATCTTCCTCTCGTAAAGCAGCAACATGCAAAACCGCCAAGTCCGTAACGTCAACGAAGAACTGCATCGGAAACGTCCGAACCATGGTCGTAAGTTCCTCGTCCTTTTCCCATATCTTTTTAAATAGCCCCGCCGACGACGCTGGCTGCCGTTCGTCCATGATTCGGCCGAGGACAAGGCCTGGAAGCACGGCGTTGAAGATGAATGATGGCTTCTGCTCTTCCATAAACCGCCAGCAGCTCTTTTCGGAAGCGATCTTGCTAGCTATATATACCGCAGCCTCTCTGTCCGAGTGATAAGGCGCTGGCGCCCAGACGATGTCATCCTTCGGGTCGTTCCACGACGCTGTATCGATAAGGAGCCCGTTATCAAAGGTCGAAGTTGCGGTCACGCAAGAAGACGTCATAACGAAGCGCTTCACGCTCGTTTCCTTGGCTGCTGCGGCCAGCGCGTTATGGGTGCCTGCTAGGACCACAGGTATGATTTTGTTCGGGTCTGGGCTCCCAAAGACAGGGCTTGCTACATGCATGATAGCAGAGCAGCCTCGAGGCATCTTGTCTTAGGGTTTATTGTATGGAAGCTGAAGAAGAGCATCTCACCTTTTGTAACATCGTCAAAGGCACCGGTGGTAGCCATGTCCTCGACAATACAGGTTGTAAAGACATCGCTGCCGTACTTCTCGTCAAACAAGGCGTGCATGTAGTCAGCCTTGAGGGCTTCGCGAACGGTGCCGCGGACGCGGAAGCCATGATCGAGGAGTTGCTTAGCGATGTGGCTTCCGAGGTAGCCGTTGACGCCTGTAACGAGGATGAGGGAACCATCGGGAACGGCGGGCATGTTGCCTACGGAAAACGAGGTTGGGTTGGCTAACAGGGGTGTTTGGAAAGGACAGGGACGGACGATTCTTGAAAAAGGGGCTGAAGCCTGATGGATGAATTATATGTAAGATACGAGTCGAAGCGAATGATGGGCCACTGTCACTCCCCTACACACGTGTATATGATCAGTCTCTTCTAATCTGCCGTGTGTGTATCAATTCAATGTTAGTATGCACTGACGGCAATCTTCGCGTAATGGTTCATGCACAGTACCTCTAGACTGACTGCGTGCCATGTACCTGAATGTTCGTCTATCCATATGTTCTTACAGGTTTTATGCGTGGCAGGGGTTGTTCTTACATGTCAATAGCACGGAGTTAGATATACATATTTGTTTGTATGGACGACTCTACATGCAGAGTATGTTGTTGTCCACTATGAAAACTTGTCGCCACATGTGACCTACGTGTATGTTGTCAGCCTTAGGTTAGGGAACACGCGGTAGCTGCACCATTCCGTAATTCAAAACGTATTCTGAGTCCGAATCCTTGCTATGTTTCTAGTCTATGCGTATGTGGCACTGGTTACGTGGCACTGGCTCGCCGACGCTGAAGCCCTCGTGGCACATTGATATAACACGAGCGCCACCAAGACGTAGTTGACGTTTTGAAGTAGACCCCCATCTCGTCGACTCATGTGTCGCCTCCCGCCAGTACATGTAAATCACCAGACATCGATACTACATACATACATACATGTAGCTTGACCCAATCGCTGCACATTGACTCTTTTCTGATTCGTGATTATATATGCTCCATCAATCTTTCCCATCTGGCATTCTCCATGTGTCACCCTGCCTCCCAACATCTCTCCCTGAAAAGCTCTGTTCCGGAAAGTGATATCTCGTCCCAAACGGCGCAAGCCTCGGCCACGTCTCATTGCGTTTGCAACTTCTTTCGGTAATCTGCATGTTAGATTCTGAACCAACGCCGGGTATCAAGCTGGCCGGCATTCCTCGTTCCTGGTCGGTTAGCCCTCGCTTGGGCGGCACGGGAGAACGATGTCTCTCTTGAGGCGTTCTTGGCTGGGAACCGAGCTCCTGATAGGAGGGACGAGGCGTAATTGCGGGTTCTCGGGCTTCAGATGGCTGCGAGCTGTTGGTTGAAGGGCTGGAATCGCTTCGTTGAGAGACTTCCGAAATGGTTTCGTCGTATGGGTGTACGTGTATGCTTTTTACATGTACTTTTTCGGGGGCATCAGAATCGGTAACTGTCGACAGCAAAGACACGGTTGACTGGAAAACCTCGGGGAGCAGATACGGCGACTGAGAGTAAGGGTGGTAGTTTGCTGAAGGCCGTTGCGGAAACGATTCAAGTTCATGAAGCGGCTGACTCTGACCATCAAGCAAGATGGTCAAGCCAGAGTCGTCGGCGGTGTCTGAACTGGAGGCTCCAGTCTTATCCGTGTGACAATGTGAGGAACGCCCTTCCGGATGGTGCAGTCGCTTCGACGTAGGGAATTGCTCCGCAGCTTTGTCGGGAAACACGGGTTCGGGCAGATCGCTGTATTCGATCATCTGCTTCTCCGAGTCGAAGAAGGTGTAGCTCGATTGTGGTCGGAGAGTGGCTGACGACCCTTTGCTTAACACTGCCGAGCGTGAGCAAGCAGAAAGCACAAACAGGGGCATTCTGGTGGTTATTACCCGACACGTCGTCCCCAATGAGATCCCCCAAGAGCAGGAGATTATCGAACTCATCCGCCGTCTCGGCCCCGGTCCCGGCTTCAACCCCCTTCCCCCGGGACGGAGAAGCCCACAAGGCCAACTGTCGAACGTGGTTAATCTCTGCCAGAACAGTAGCATGATGTCGACTAATGACAGGCAACTGGCTCTGAAACTCCGTCGAATCGCCCAGCACCCAAGCCAACCTCTTCCGCAACGGCGTCTTGCCTCGAGGATGAGCCTCGGGCCGAAACTTCTCGACGATGCGGCGCGCCTCGGCGAGACCGCTGTTGGCCTGGCCGATGACCGAGTTGACGCGGTTGAGGTCGAGGGGTTTCGCCTGCAGGACGGAGATGTTGTCGTTGCGGAGCTGGATCAAGTGCTGGAGGTCTTGGGTGCAGGCTTGGACGAGCTGGAGGCTGCGGCGGATCTTGCTGGGGATTTGGCTGCTTTCTTGGGCGGGTTTTGTTGACGGTTTTGGGGGGAGGGGAAGGGGTGTCATTTTGGTGGGAGGAGGGAGGGTTGGACACTGGGTTTGGGGACGGAGGGACCGAGTCGTAGAGCCAAGATCTTCGCGATGATGAAGAGGGGATCCTACATGTAGGGCGGATGAACAGGTGAGCTGGGATGATGGCAGGGGTACGAACATAGCATGTACGAAAGGTGATACGGATTTAATGTTGGGCACTGTATCGGGAAGTATACACGTATGCAACTCCTCGAAGGAACACAAGACTCCTTGTAATCGTTGTGCAAGAATAGAAGCGGCATGCCGATACAGGCACCATGTGAGATGTATCTTGATGTCCGGGCGTGCATACAACATTGATATAACATATTCGTACATAGCCTGATTACAATCAATGTCAAGATGCATCGACAGGCTTATAGCATGTATTCCTCTTGAATCGTGATCATGGACATTCAATTGTTGAAGACTCTCTCTTCAATGTGATAGTTGTCACGTACATATAGGCGTGAGCAATGAGTCTTGCAGCCGGCTGCTCTGTAGTAGTAAAATCTCACTGAAGCCACATCTGACCCCCGACTTCACGACGGCACGAATCTTGAAGCCGGACGAAGCGGCTAGTAGTGCTTATTCTAGAGGACAAAACACGAGTGGCGAACGAGTCAACCGCGTTCCCACAGTCCCTCGGCTTCCAAGCTAATGTGTGAACAATCCATCTTACGTTTCCAACGTCACGCTCCGAGTCCCATTTAGCAGCCGCTCTTTATTCCCGAGGCGAACTACTTTCAGCCCCCAACAGCCAATGTCACGCCTAACTGTCCCTCATGTTTTATCCCGTCCCCAGCTCAGCCAATGTCTGACGGCAAAAGGGCAATACAGGGGGATGCAGAACAAGGGTCAGTAAGTCACTGTCTGCACAACGGGCTCAACCACCCTGATCGGAGAAGAATAAGGCATCCCCTCACGATCACTCAGCTTGACCAGCCCAGCTTCGACGACGACGCGGCTCGCTCCATCCGTCTTCCTCTCGTCTTGGGTGATGAGGAGCCAGTCGCTCGGGTGAGAGAGGAGGACATAACCCAGCTTTGCGCATTCTATGATGACGGCTTCGAGGTGGCTCGTCTGCTCTGGCGATTTGGCGAAGGGCTTTAGGGCTGCGTTCAAAGCTGCGGTTACGGATTGAGCTTGTAAGGCTGTGGTGTTGTTGATGGGGAGAGGTGTGCGTTGGTCGCGGGTTGGATGGAGGAGGAAGGCGGAGAGCTTCTGCCACTGGGTGAATGCTAGAGATGTTTCTGTTTGATTCGGTCAGTTTTGTTGTTTCCCGAAGCCTTATCACTTACCAGGAGACCCGTCTATCAAATCTTCTCTCCTCAGAGGAGCTTCTTCAAGAAAAGCAGCCACAGATTCGGGCAGCATAGAAAGCTCAGTCCGGATATGAGAATGAACATCGATGCTCGCAAACACGACCCGTAATATAACATGCTGTAGCCCAACCTGCCTCGTTTCCGGCTCAAGACACAGCTCTGCCACGGCCGCAGCATCCGGAATTTCAAGACGGACGAGCGATTCCTTCAGTATATCCGTTTCAGCCACAACAGCGCCCATGTGGTAATGGCTGTCGACGTGCTGTTGAATCAGCGAGCCCAGTGACTGGACTTCCCGCGCAATCTCCTTGTCTGGCGTCGGTTCGAGGAGGAACTGATGCAGCTGCATATCAGCGGCGACGACGGTCTTCGGCTCATCGAGGACAGCTGTCACGGGATGCATGTATGCTTTTTGTCGTCGGCGGAGGAAGAGGTAGGCTGCAATGAGGCCGAGGAGGAGGCCTGCTACAGCGCTTGCTATGGCGATTCCCGCGATGGCACCGCCTCCGAGGGGTGCCTGCTGTGCTTTTTGTGTTTGTTGTGCTTGTGCTTGGCCTACTGTTGTCGAGTTTGATGGTTGTCTTGCTGATTCGGTTGCTAGAGTTGGAGGTGGACTTGGTTGCGTAGACGCCGTGATGGACGGTTGAGGAGAATTTCGCTGGGACGTTGCTTTGCCATCAGGTAGGGGAGAAGCTTGGCTGGTGATTCCAGACTTCAAATTTGTCGAGGCTGAACTGGATGTCGATAGACTTGGCAAGGCCATGACTGCGAGGACAGGGCGAGATTCCACTGGCGTGATGGAGGAGAAAGAATGGCAACTGATACGAACATGTATGTTTGCCCATCTCCCGCTATTTCCACATGTATCCGTACGCTGAACCCTTGCACTTACACGCTTACATGCAAACAGCGTTGCATCTCGCCCAGCCACCAACAGCTACGAATACATATACACATCGATACCAGCTTCGACGAGCTCTCCGAGGTCACATCAGCCGTCAATCACTGCGGCTGAGCTACGGCTGAGGCAGAGCAACCGCATGTCTCTCCCCGTCCACGGACGAGACACGGATGCAGGGGCTCGGAGCAGCGTCAGCGGAAAAGACTCTGCTGGCCAGTGTCGACTTGGAAGCCGGAAATACCGTGTACGGCCCCCAATCAACATGCCATCCACATCAAGATGAATCGGGCAGCATCCAGCCTCGTCAACAAGGACGAGCAACTCCATCCATCATGACAGACAACCCCGAAATCATCGTCTCCGTCGACCTCGGCACAACCTTTACCGGTACGCCCAACCACTCCCTCATCCTGCAAACACTCAGTCCCTCACTCCTCCAGGCGTGGCATGGAAGACCCCCCAAACCCCCATCCAAGTGATAAACGACTGGCCCGGCAGCGGCGACCGCGGCGAACGCAAAGTCCCCTCAACCCTCATCTACAACCCGGACGGAAGTCTCTCAACATGGGGCTTCGCCTGCTTAGACGACGACGAAAGCGAAGGGAAATCCCGCCACGACCTGTTCAAGATCTTCCTCGACGACGCTACCGTCTCAGCCGCGCAGAGACACGGTCTTTCCAACGCGCCCAGATCAGCGGCTGAGGCGCAGCGCTTCACAACCGATTTCCTCGCTCAGGTTTACGCCCATGTCAAGGAGACGGTTGAGAGTCAGATGGGGAGGAGACATGCTGGTGGGTGGGCGGATATGGCTGTCTTGTTCCTCTTTAGTGTGCCAACGACATGGACGAGGATGGAGACCATCATCGCCTTTAAACGCATCATCCACGACGCTGGCTTCGGCGTCGAAGGCCCTCGTCACCAGGCACAAGTAGACCTCACCGAAGCCGAAGCCGCAGCAGTAGCAACACTCAAAACAGGCGTCGTCCCCTTTACAGCCGGAAGCCTCTTCCTAACCATCGACGCAGGGGGCGGGACCACAGACCTCGCCCTCATGAAGATAACATCAACAGACGCCCTGCTCCCGCAAATGTCGCAGATAGCCGCCGTCCGAGGCGTCGGCATCGGCTCCACCCTCATCGACCGGGCCTTTATCCGGCTCGTGGGACGGAGGCTGGCGGCTTGGCCCGAGGTTCGGGGGCAGTTACCGGCCGACTTTGCCGTTCGGGTTGCGAGAGGGCATCATTTCCGGACGGTGAAGCATAAGTTTGGGGAGAGGGTTTACATGCAGGCTGAGTTTAGGATTCCGGTTGAGGGGGTGTCGCATGAGTTTAGCCACGCTGGGTTGGGGGTTGATAAGGGGCGGTTTGTCGTGACGATGTGAGTTGCTGACCCCTTTTGGGGGGAATACATCCATGTAGGGATGATGGAGACATGGCTGACTCTTACAGGCAGGAGATGCAGGCCATCTTTGACGCCCAGGTAGACGGTGTTCTTAAAAGAATAGCAGACCAGCTCGACTGGCTAGCCAAGAACCGACCCTCAGACATTATAGTGAGCACCCAATCCATCTCCCCATCCTCGAAACCACTCAGTCAACAAACCTCTCTAGGACTTCGTCATCCTCTCCGGCGGCCTCGGAAGCTCCGTCTACGTCCGCGACAGAATAGACACCCACCTCCACAAACACCCGCATCCCAACGCCCCAGCCCCAAACGTCGTCCCCGTCCAAGACCCCCAGCTCGTCGTCGTCCGCGGCCTCCTCCAGGACCAGCAGCAGCGAGTCGACAGCGGCACCGTCTCGGTCCTCGCCACGCGTATCGCCCGCGCCAGCTACGGCGTCGTCGTCAAGCAGATTTATACCCCGGCGCAGCACTTTGATGAGGATGTTATTCGGGATCGGTTTGATGGGACGAGGAGGTGGGCTGTGAATCAAATTCAGTGGCTGATTCGAAAGGTGAGTTTCCTGTTACATGTATCTTGGTCCTGTTGACTGGTCAGTGATGCTGAGGTTGGCTTCAGGGGGACAAGATCGATCCGAATAGTCCGCTGGTCAAGACTTTTGAGATCCATCTCGCTGAGCAAGACGCTACGAGAGCCTGGGACGCCGACATTGTCGTCTCCCAAAACGAAACATCCTTCCTCCCTCACAGCCTCAAGCAAGGTCCGTCCATCCATTGAAGCATCCCCACGACGCAACAACAACCGTAACTAAAAAGAAAAGACAGCCGGCGTCACCAAACTCTGCCAAGTAAAAAGCAACCTCGAAGGCGTACAGCAGCACCAGCTGGTAATGAAGCACAAGCGCGCAATCCCCTGCTTCCGCCAGGGCTACCGCTTCTACATCTGCGAGTTTGACATTCGCGTCATTGTCGCGCCCGCCGATCTGCGCTTCGAGCTGTGGTTTGCTGGACGGAGGTTCTCGGGGAATCATGAGCCGATTGGGGTTAAATGGGATGAGGCGGGCGTCAAGGTTGGGGCTGACTAGACGCTGGTGATGCCATCTTGAGACGGAAAATGGAATTGCATCGTTTGTTCCTCTCGTCTGGTAAAGGTTCTCCGCTGGATATTGACTGATACGGCAAATCAGCTCTACATCACCTCTTCTTCACTTCAATGTTGCAAGTCCTCAGCATGTGCTCAGCCCTCTAGGCTGCAGTAAATCTATATACTCATTTCAGAAGCTCATAGATAAAGTTAACCCAATGTAACACCACAATGCTAAAAGCCATCGCCCTCCCATACAACTCAACTCCCTGATTCATCAACAGAAGATCATGTGCTCCAGCCGGCATAAGTCTATATCAACCCGTCTTATACTCTATCCCCATAAACCACTTCCCTCACAATTCAGCCCGCAACCGGACGTGACACATCACCTCCTTTCCCATCACTGCAACGTCGACACGCATATAAAGCCGACACCGGATGCAGCTTGAGCCATCGTCAATCACCCAACCAACTATCCAACTATCCAGCAACCCCCCACAACTATAAACATGCGTCTGTCCACAGTCTCAACCTTCCTCCAATGCATCGCCGTCGTGAACGCCGTCTTGCCGGACAAGATGACCTCACCAGCCTCGACCAGCGACAACAAACAAGCCTCAACCGGCGATCCCAAGACAAAGTGGTTCACAACCCACACACACAATCCTCCCGCCGATCCTAAAGGCGATGGATTCTCCAGGTTCCAGAGAGTCACCGACAAGCTCCGACCAACGGACCGCCTCTTCCGCTCCTCGGCACCGCACTACCGCTCCTCCGAAGCAGACCAGATACTCACTCCAGCGTCCATCAAGTTCCTCAAAGACAACAGCATCAACCAAGTCATCGGCGTCAACTCGCTCCCCAACATGCCACGCATCCGCAACACCCTCGCCGAAAACGACGTCGCCTACGTTCCCCTAGTCGTGACGGACATGCAGGCCCCGACGCTGGAAGGCTTCATGACTGCGTACAAGGCTTTCCGCTCCGTGGAAGGGACCCTCGTCTGGTGCGCCTATGGCTACGGCCGGTCGGGCACCGTCATCTCTGCCCTTCAGATCCTGAGACAGTACGAACGGTCAACGCCCGTCCCGCTGACGGAAAGTGACTACCGCACAAACCGCGTGGAAAGCGAGAAGCAGATCCAAGCCCTGAACAAGCTGAAGCAGCTCGCAAGACCAGGGAATCTCAAGGAGGAGATTCGAAAGGCTCTGAAAGCATTCCACGAAGCCCAGGCCGCAGCAAAGAAGACGTCGACAAAGATTGAAACCGCGGCAGCCGTTGCGAGCATTCGCCGTGCCCGCGAAGCCGTTGCCAACGTGGACAAGGCTCTGGACTTTAACTGGGAAGTCGACATGAGCGTCATGGACAGGGTGCTGCGGACAGCGGCCATCAAGCGCGGAACCTTCAATCGCGACCAATACATCGTCTGGGGCGCCGAGAACACCAATGCGGAGTTGGAGCGTCTTGGGGATCGCTTGATGCTGTTGGATCTGGCGCTGAAGAAATGGGGAGAGCGGTTCAACGAGCCAATCCCCTTGACGCCTGAAGCTGCTAAGCGGGACTGGAAGAAGGAGAACCAGGATATCTTGATAGCACAACGCAGTGCTATGAAGCAGGCATACGATACTGTTCGACGCCGGCTCCAGATGATGAGACTGGGACTTAACAAGCTCAACGATTCGATCTGGCGATAAACTGCAAGAGACCGACAAGGATCCAATTCAAAGATAGTCCTCATTCTTCAAAAGTGTACTGCCACCTTCCTTCGCTGGCCCTGCTGACGTGCCCTTGTCCTCCGAGCCGGAAATCCCCACGGCGTCCAGAGTTCATATCGTGATCGCCCTCCATCCGCTCCCAGTACTTGCCAGCGCGGTCGACCCAATATTCATGGCCGTTATGCTTGATCCAGAAGCCGCCATTCTCCGGCCTGGAGATGTTTTTGCTGATGTCCACCGTCACCTTGCCGGGCTTGTCCTCCGGGACGCCATCTTTCTCCGTGCCGCAGATTCCAAGTTTCCAGCATACCAGACATTGAGTCTGAGCATCGGCCTGGTGGTCCATGTCCATCTCCAGATCGCGCTTGCTGTTTTTGCAGCAGAGATGCTTGAGGCACGAGGCGGCCATGTCTTCTCGTTTGTCGAGACTCATATTGTCGAACGAGGCCTCGCCCGCGTGGGGGGCAGCGAGGCTGAAGCTAGCCAGCGCCGCGAGAAGAATGGCGACTCCCTGCATCATCAAGCTGGTATACGAACGTGGGTGCAAGTCAAGGTGTGTTGATTGAGAAGCTGGTGGTATAAAAGCATGAAAGTATTGGCTAGAATATCAACGCTTCGACGAGAGGGTCGCTAGCACTATTTATACAATCTCAGCAAGTCTCGGGATCTCACAGGGGCATCAAGGGCATGATCGAGGGGCGCGGGGACTGTGATTGTGAGCCCGAGACATGTGAATTTGTCGAGACATGCCAGCCCTTGTGAAACGGACGTTATGGGGCCGCAAGAGAGCAAGCAGAGACAGCAGGATGGTGATGTACTATCCATCGCTATCCGAATGGTCACTGTGACTGCTCGTGATCGACAGAGCTCAGGGCACTCGCGATGCTTCCCTGTTGGAGCCCCGGAAGCCCGCGTTCGGGAATCATCTCGGCTAACTTGTTTTGGTCGATTCAGCGGTTCGTCACTCGGTTAGACGATGCCCAGGTATAGGCAATATGGGCCTCCGGACGAAGATAATGGAGTCGACTCGGAGGAACCCCGGGTGCCTTCGGCGACGTCACAGAGATGGACAATGGCAGGATACGAAGCGCTGCCGACTCCCAACACTGAATGTGCACGTAGGAGTATTCTAGATGGCCGGAGCCTGTTGATCGATGTCGAGCTGCTTCCGACGTTTTCTGCCATCGAGTCACGTACATCACGTGACCTCTTACCTCACCAACGTTGACAATGACGTAGACTGACCCTTTCACCATCACCATCCACCTCCATCTCAGCCATTCCGACGCCCATCACCATCGGCCCTCAGCCAATCGATCCCGCAATGGAACGTCCAAATACACCTCCTTCTTCCGTTACACAGCCAGCCACAGCCCCTCCCCCGTCACCCTCCACTCCCGGCTTCTCCAGACGCATCGTACGCATCCCGACTTCATCTCCCCGACGTTCCCATCGCTCTCCTAACACCAGCCACAGGAAGAAAGCAGGCTCCGAGCCAAAGCCCTCCGCGAACAACGCGAGGCCGAACAGCGAGCCTCAGGAACAGTTCCGTCCCTCATCAGAACGACCACGGGCATCGCAGCAGCACCAGACGTGCACATCTCCAAGCCCGCCAACGGCAAGCGTCCCATAAGCTCGATATCCAGCACGAACCGCGATGGCCGCAACCAAAGCAGCGACGGCGCTCTCCGGCCAGCGCCCAAGTTCGCAAAGTTCGTCGACTACAACATGAGCTCCATGGTCGACACAAAGGGCGGCTTCCTCTCGGTAGAAGACGATCCGCACAACTACGTCCTCGGCGGCCAGCAGAAGACGCAGGCCGAGCAGCGGCCGGCCAACATGACGGTCCAGGAGTGGGAGCGCCAGCAGCTGATGCGCCGGCTGAGGCGTCAAAAGACCGGGCCGTTTGAACCGGGGCTCAGTGTCCTCGATGACGAGGCCAATCGCAAGCGCTGTCGGGAGTGCAGGAGTCTCGAGATCGACTTTGTCTGGGAGGAGGTCTTTCACATCTGCGTCTGCCACAGGTGCAAGGAGAAGCTGCCGGAGAAGTACTCGCTCTTGACCAAGACGGAGTGCAAGCAGGACTACCTATTGACGGACCGTAAGTTGGCTGGCTGTCGTCGCTGAAGCACAAGCTGACCTTGTCTGTTCGCCGCAGCCGAATTGCGAGATCCAGATCTCCTGCCTCACCTGTCGAAGCCGAACCCTCACAAGACACACTGGCACGACATGAACCTGTTCCTACGCTTCCAAGTGGAAGAGTACGCCATCAACACCAAATGGGGCTCTGCCGAGGCGCTCGACGCAGAGTACGAGCGGCGCGAGAACCAGAAAAAGACGCGCAAGGAGGCCAAGTTCAAGGAGAAGCTCATGGACCTCAAGCGCAAGACGCGCACCGACGCCTTTCGCAGGCAGGCTGGCACCCTCAGCAAGACGGGGGCCAGCAAATTCGGCGATGCCATCGGGGGGAAGAAGCACGTGCACGAATGGGGACGGACGGTAGAAAACGCAGAGGGCATGACGGTCAAGACGTGCACGGGATGCGGCATGGAGGTGGAAGAGCTGGAATTATGACAGCAACTACGAATACAGACTCTCTACGTGAAAATCTCTTCCTCGCCATCGGGTCACGCCCAAGTAGCAACGAAAAGATAAAAACCACCGCCTGTCAGACGTCTACCGACACCCACCCCGAACGCGCGCACCGAATGCAGACCACGAACAGGGTAGAGATCATCAACAAGAGCGCCGAAGCACCCGCAGCAATCTCTCTATACAGCAGCCGAAGCCACCGCCATCCTTGCGGACAGGGCGAGAGGACCAGAGCTTTCACTCGTGGGCGTCGGAGATTTCCCATCATCAACCAGGGTGGGCTCTGTGGCTAATGTGAGTTAACCAAGAGGAGGTCGAATACTATAGAAATGATTCTCCTGCGATGCGAGTCAGTATCATGGACGGGAGGAGGCATCAATGAGAAAGGGGGGGGGGGTCTCATACTGAAGTATTGTCGACATGAAGAAGAAAGAAAAAAAAGAGGAAAAGTCCTGACGAGAGACGGCTTTTTATAGGGCGTGGGGTGGGGCGGGCTGATTGTGTGTTCACCGCCCGACGGCAGAAAAAATTTGCTGAGCGAGGATTGGGTGGGAGCTCCACTGAGATGAGTACGAGCCAATGAGAGGCCGGGCTGGCAGCGAGCGATGAAGATGAAGAGAAAGGAGAGTCAGAGGGAGACGAGAGGGAATGAGAAGATACGGAGCAGCGCGTGAGGTCAAAGAGTCATGATGAGCTCTGTACATGATTGCAATATAGATTCTCGCTCTCAATCCAATGCAAGATATCCTCATCCACCAGCCGTGCCAGCTCCTCATGCCGTCCAGCTCCCCCAGGCATACGCACCAGCTCCCTAACCCGCGAGCTGCTAACACCCTCCGTCTCATCACCAAAACGAACATCAACGCGACTCCTCCACGCGCTCTCTTCTACGAACCGACGCTGCTCATCCGCCGAGCCCCATACGTCAGACGGTCTGATGAAGACGAGCAGGCGAGCGCGACGGAAGAACGAGGCGAGCACCACGTCCCTCTTATCCGCGTCGTCGTAGTATTTCACATCAAGGATGCGCACCAGCGTGTCGAAGCCAACGAGGAAGACAACCTCCTCATAGACGCCACTATCCGCCACAGGAGCAACCTTGTCCGCGAAAAGAGGCCTCGTCGTAACCGCCAAGTCAACCACAGCCCCATCCACCGCCATCTTCCTCGCCAGCACATCCATCAAGCACAACCGCGACGCAAACCCCGCAGGCTGGACCCTCTTATCCGCATTCGCCACAGAGAGCAACAGCATGAGCCGGTCGTGTTTGCGCAGTGCTTCGCGTGCCATCTGCGCGTGCGCCATCGTCGGAGGGTTGAAGCTCGAGTCCAGCACCAGCAGGCGGCTGGGCAGCGTCGACGTCGGACATGGGTGCGTACTGAGAATCTGAAGGGGGAGGGCGGAGGCGTGGAATGCGGCCAGGCGGCGGGTAAAGGTGTCGACGAGGCTCCTCTTTGGAGAGGACATGGTCGAGGTGAGGGGGAGGGCGATGAGGAGAGGCCAGGCTGTTGTTGAAGCTACCTACCTCCTGCTCACGTGAGTCGCTTCCGGCGTGGCCCATCGTCACCATGGCTGCAACATCGTGTCCACGTCCGTCGGCCACTCTCACATATATATCAAATATTAAAAATATCAAATATTCGCCACTTTTAACGGTGTCCATGCAGCTTACAGCCGGTCCATCACGATCGTCGGCGCGCTGCCGAGATGCCCAAGGATCTGGCACCAGCTCGTCTTGTCTTTTTAACAGTGGCCGCCTGTTCATCGTCGATGCCCTGCCATTCGGCTCCGTGACAGGCAGCTACCTACTAATATCCATCTCGTCGTCACGTTGACTGCCTCAACGACACCTGCTCGTCTTCGTCATCTCTCCGCCAACCGTCCCGATGCGCCCTCTCTTTGTACTCATCTGCAGCCTCGTCCTCGTCGAGGGAAGCGTCATGCTGCCCAAGGTGAGAAATCAAGACACAACAAGCGACGATTTCTAACCGGAGCTGCTCCAGAGTTATTCACGCTTCTTCTTTTCCAAACTAACTCTTGCCAACATAACCGACTCGTCACGAGTGGAAAGACGCGGCTTCAAGACCGCCCACTGCGAAGGCCCGGACCCGGCATCCATCACAGAAATTCGAGAAGGCATAGCATACTTGGCCTCGCTAGGCGGACCGCCCTTCTTGCCCAAGGGGCCCGGTTCGTGCAGCCGCGTGAGCTGCTCGTGGAACTCGGCCATCTGGGTGTGCAACGACGTGAGCGAGCCGCCCTGCCACGAGGGGATGAAGCCATGTTGACGCTCGTCGCAGAATCATGACACCTTGGTCATCGGCAACTGGCCAGACGTGGCCCGCAGCGCGCAACGCATCGTCGACGCTTGTTTAGAATTGAAAATAGATAGGAGCCGCGTCAAGGGGTATAGTATCGAGCCTGGAAACTGGCGTGTCGTTATCGGCCACACGGTTTGCTGATGCTCATGCTCGGCTTGGGAGCTGGGTGTCGATATTTGGGAGGATGTGAATGGTCTGGGTGTAAGACGTGATGTTTTTATCGCTATAGTCCTGCAGTCAATGTGCACAAGGGCTCGGCTGTAGGTGAAGCCTACAGGTGGACGAGGATGAAGTCGGTGGTGGATTGTGGTGGTGTTTGTCGTCTGCAAGATCAACCACTCGCTGAAGAGCTGAACCAGCTATCAGTCACGTGACTAACCGATCAACCACCCGTCCAGACGCCTACTCTAGAGGCTCAAAGAGGCTAGGATGTGGCGATGCTCTCAAATGGTAGTGTAGAAGGAAGGACTAATGCCCTAATCTACAACGTCTTAAATAATTTAAGACGTCTACGTTAGGATAGGTTAGCGGGGTTCGTTACCTCGATTAGCGTATAATTTCCGCCTAACTTTACGTATTCGTGCCCCTCCCTCCGTAGCATTATAGACGCTAAGGATTACGATGTAGCGACTTCGTAGGGGTAATATAGACCGCGTTTACTAGCCTTAAAAGGGCATAGTTACTAAGGAATTCGGTAAATTCTACCCTTCTACGCCTCGAATAATTTAAGGCGTAAAGACGCCTTAAATAATTTAAGACGTAGAAGAATTAGCTTCTAAACGGGCCTATAGACGACGTCCTAGCCCTTCGTACCCCCCTTATAATAGTTATTATTAGTGTTTTTCGCGTTTTTTACGTTTTTTAGCTCTTTTAACGTTTTTCGGCTCTTCTAACGATAGCTAGGTTATTATAACGGTTATTATAACGATAACTTCGAACGTATTAATTATTAGGGTTAAGCCTATAACGCCGTTAGCTTAGGCTATCGAAGAGGAATATAATAAAGATCTAATACGTACCGTAATCCTACTAACGTTAGTATAAAGTAGCTACTTCGTTAAGCGTGTTAACGAGGAAGGGACTAACCTCTTTAATAATAATAATAACGTATTATCTACGTTAGAGCTTCCTCCGTAGTAGCCGCCGCGGACCTTTCGTCTCTATTATTATAGGAGCCTTCTTACGGTACCTAATCGTACCTTTAACGAGCTCTTCCGTATAACGAAGCTAGTGTTCTTTCGGCTCTATAAATAGTTATAGGATAACGGTAGGTTAATACTATCGCGGCATTAGACTATCGAGTAGAAGGTTATAGTCTTCCTTTAGATTTATACCTATAATAAGCCTTAAAGAAACACCGTATACCGCTTTAGAATAAGTTAGTCGTTAGTCTCGAGGATCGTATAATAGCTTCTTATCCCTATAAGGCGCCTTTATTCGAGGTTCGTAAGGTAACTAGGCCCTTTAGACGTCTTAAAGGTTATTAAGCTCGACGAAAAGCTATTATAGTTTAACGGCGCTATTAGGGCTCTCGATAGTACCTATATTTACGCCTTCGTACCTAAAGCTCGTTAGAAGAAGTACTAGTTAAGGAAGAATAACATCTTATAGAACGTACTTACTATAATTACCTTTAATAGCCTCTTTTATTATGTTCTCGTAGGCGCTAAGGGCTTAATATACGACTCTATACTTCTTTAGTACGCTCTTACAAAGAGCTTTAAGCTACTAGAAGGGCGTTTTTATCTCGGAGACTAGGGCTTTAGCTCGTAGCGTAAGGTATTAATACTATACGGTAAGACTCGTTATTATCTCTCTAACTAGGTAGAGGTAGAAAGGAAGCCTAAGAACGCTCGTAAGCTTTTTAACCTACGGCACGCGTAGCTATAAGTAGGTGTTAAGAACGCCTTTAGCTATTATAAGCGTAAATAGAAGATTATCTATTATAGCGTACCTAAATATAGTATCTTTAACTAAGTAAAGCTCGTGTACGCTATAACAGGCCTTTTTAACTTTATAAAGATAGAAGGTAAAGAGTATAACGAAAGGGAAAGAGAAAAAGAAGCTTTACTTAAAGACTAAGAGCGAGAAGTACTTATGTTAGCTCGTAAGCGAGCTAACATCGTTATAGCTTAGCTAATTCTCGAGCTTCGTAACATTATCACTAAATACCTCTAGGAAGTTTATTAAGAGGTATAATAACGTAACTATATTACATAATACGGTAGGGTACCTTTATACCTATATTACGTAATGCGGGCTAGTACCCTCGTACCTACCCTACGCGTATAATAAAGGCGGATACTACTTATATTCGTATCGTCTCTTAGGTACTAGACCTACTAATAATTCGTTAGTAAGTTATACG